>JAQGBT010001679.1:0-29729 GCA_034698585.1 Disparrhopalites patrizii | reverse complement strand
TCCACTTCAATTTAGACAAAGGACTTTGGTCGAATCTGAATCCAGTTTTGTATTTCGGGTAGGTTAACCACAGCAGACTGTTGTTTTTTCAAGCTTGGATAATCATCCAGCAATTGCCCATCCACCAAATCCTCCCAAATCTGTGTCCAGGACGCAAGGATGAAGTCACCAAACGTGATTTGCGACCCAGCAATGAATTTATCTTCCGATTCCCCACCAATCTGCTGAGCAAGGATGTTTTCTAACTGACGTAAGTGCTTCGGGAAGATCTCAATTCTACACTTTTCCTTCAATTCTCTCACTTTGTCCGCGTCATTCCTTCCCGCTATTTCAAAGGGAAGCTCTCGGAATTCTGTGAAGAAACACAATCAAGATCCTGGTTATTTAACCCATTTTTAAACTGATCTTAAAAATCCACAATTTACACTCATCATCACTGATTCCTGAGGATGATTTCCTTACGTAAACGACAGTCTTCCACAATATCTGCCACTTGGTTGGATCGGAATTCTAAGAATTCATTGTCGGTCACAAAGCCGAACTTCTTCGCCAAATACCTGGCTATTGAATAGGATTGAGTGAGAACTTGCTCATCTTGTCGGAGTATCGGCATTTGGTTCACGGGGAAATCTGTTCGGAAATACATAAAAATATATTATTAATATTCATTACTATAAATACTTCGCACCAACCTGTTACTTCAAGAAGTTAGAACACGTAAGACAGAAAAATGCTTTTTCGTAATTGGTCTGTAAAATCACATTTTTGCCACGAGAGATGTAAATTGACTACCTTGACCTTGATTATCTCTGATTTCTACCCATTGAGGCCATTCAACTCTCGTATCCATAAATGGGACACGGGCAAGTTTGAAAATCCACCGAATGGGCTCAGCCAGAGCTTTCACGTTGAAATAAATGAGCTCGTAATTCGTCGACATACTGTTAGTGTTAACATAAAGTTTTAATGTTTGTTAACTTTTGCAATATTAATTCGCCCGAAAAGAATTCCTGACGAAGGTTGATAACTAAAGTAAAAATGTTCGTGATTTTCCAACCTCTAGCTTCAACTACCTATACTACAGCAAAGCACAAAAAAGCACATGCATCCAAGGTTGACAAAACCATGACTAATTCATGAACGCCGTTTGAGAATATTGACGAGTGTAGTTTTTCCAAGAAAGATAATTTGATAAGGGTTTCAACTTGCAACTTTCAACCGAAAAGGATTAGAGAGACATGCACATAATATATACACTGGCAATATACTATTAGGATCTATATGAGATCTATATACATATAGGTATATTCGTGAAAATGGACCAACAATGTTACCAAACCAGTGTATTCTTTCCATATTCGTCAAAGGTGGCCTTTGTCTTTTTGTCTTTGTTTAGGTACAACAATTCTGGGTGCTTTTTTTTAATATAAAATATATTTAAGCATCTGTCTGTTCTTTATTAAATACTACACAACCTAGAAAAATGTTCCAATGCTTCTTTAATTTTCTATTGAAATATGGGTGACCAATGATTTGCTCACAACTCAGAAGTATTTTTAACTAAATGACACCCAATGACCCAATGTCGTTTTGTTGGTTTTCAGAATGGGAAATTATAAATATGCAAGGTTTTAAATTTAAAAAGAAGAGTGGAACTGATCCGAAAGATGGACTGAAATCGCAGGCTTTCGAGAAAGTTCTTTCGAGAAGATCCCTTTGGGAGGAATCCAAACGCTGCTATATCGGACATAAAAGAATTCCTCCCCGTTTACACGTGATCAGGTGAGGCACAGAAATACCATATTATGTAAGTCTATTCAAGCTGATGTTGCACTTTAGTAATTAACAGGTGAGTTAGTTCTCTCTCTCCCTATTTTCCTATTGGCTAGGAATTGAATGCAGGCAAATTTCGAATTTTACGAGCGCGAAAATTCAAACTTAGTAGCGCATGATTTTAGCATGCATTCAGCGTACAGAAATTGAGAAATGAGATCACGACTCTATGACTATCACGACTCTATGATCGGTGACCACTATAACTAGCACCAGAAATCTATTTATAAACCTCTCGAAATTTCATCTCCAATGGTATAAAGCATACTGCACTGTATTAGTTCGTGAATTAACGCGCGCTAAAGATGATCACATTTGATTCTTCACTGACGAGACGAAAACGACATAATGCACATCATTTCAGGACGATCTAGCTGGATTCGCAATTAAAGACGTCTATGACCTATGACAATTCATCGAATCAAAGGTCTATGGCAAAAAAGTTATAGTCTGCATCAGGTAAAAAACTAATTTGACGATTATATATTTTTTTATTATTACGATGGCTGCGACGTTTGAGTTGAAAAAGTCAATGCTTCAGTTAGCCGTTGCCCGTTACGTTGTTAACCAAACTAACAATTAGAAAAATTCGTACCTATGTTTATTTTACACTATTTTTTATGCACAATGCTCAGCCCCAAAATTGGCAGTTTGACAATGACAATATGACAAATGGCAATTGGCAACATAGACTTTTTAGCAGTAATATTATGTATTATAGTAACTTTAACATGTAACATTATTAATTTAGTACAGTTAATAAAAGCATGCGATAATGAAATGATACAGACATTTGACATCACACAATATTATTTACGCAATAAAAGCTCTTTTAAGCAACAAAAACCAAACCAAAGCTAAAGTAAAACTCTACTGGAAACTGGATTGACTGGAAACTGGACCACTGGACCGCAATGTCTTTACTCGATACTGGACTACTGGATTTACATTTTATGTATGTACACGTATGTCCTATGTACATCTATTTTTATGTAAAAAGTACATATTGCGTTTTAAGTACATATTTCAATAACAATGTAAAACTGCCAAATTGCCAAGTAAAGATGTATGTATGCAATGTAACATAATGTACATACATAATGGGCAAATGCTTATATGTGCTAGTGCTAATTTACCATTAGCTCCAAGACAAAGTCAATTGTTGTTGAATCACTGATAATAGATAATTTCCTAATTACTAACTGCCTAATTAACGTTATTTCTGCAGAAATTGGGCTATCCGTTGACTCTCCGAGTGAGAAATCAGTAAAAAGAGCGATAAGTGGTGTGAATGGTGAGGGAAATGTCGGACAATAACACGAATAGTTCGAGTTCTCCGGGGCAAGATGACGCGGAGCGGAAGTCCACGGACAAAGGTCATGCTGCAGCTGACGGGGAGAGGAAGCCAACTGATGAAGCGGATGCGGAAGCGGAGGATCCCTCCAGAGCCTCCCTCATGCCCGGAGAAGTCCCGGAAACCTCCATCCTCCCTCCGGACGACGAAGAAGAGGGTGAGTTAGGGGGTGAGTACGAGGATATCGAGGGTGTCTCCGGAGAAGGCGCTCCACCCTCCACCGATCGATCCAACTTGAAATCGATGTCGGGCGGCGGGGAGGAAGACGAGGATGATCCCATGGCAAAGAAAAGGAAGGATTACGAGCAGCGGAGGTTGAAACGGAAGGAGAAAGAGGATCGGGACACGGCGGAGGCCTTGCTAGATGCAGAACAGGTACAAGTAAATACTGATTTAATCCTGCTTTACATTAAAATTAACGTTATACATAAATTAAGTGATTAATATAGCCAGACGATGAGGACGAAGACGAAAATTGGCTCCTCTACCGACATGACTCCGAGCTGACCCCGAAACAAATTGTGGAGAAAGACATTGCCTGGTACGACCTTCTCTTATCCAACGAGGAACTCATGGACATGCCCAAGCCCCAGGCCACGGTTGAGGTGGAGGAGGTGGAGGTGGAAGTCGAGGAGGAAGAGGAGGAGGAGGAAGAAATCGTTGAAGAGGTCGTCGAAGAATCTGAAGGTCATTATTTTACCAGTATTCTGTTGAGGGTACAATTTCTAGTCTTTAATTTCAGACTTAATAAACCGTCGTTTCAATTTTAGAAGAGGAAGAAGTGAAAGAAGAGGAGGAGGAGGACTTCCAGCCGGAGGTCGTAGACCAGGATGACCCGGACAACATCGTCAACATGATGATGCAGCAACAAGGGGAGGATGAGGATGACCTTAAAATCTTGTTTCAAACCGAGGGCTTCGGTGACCAGCAGGACAGTACGTATTTTTAGCTCCAGTAATAGATTATGAACTGCGTTCTCGGTCTAATCATTTAGATTTGGTAAACAGCGGACTCATTAGCGAATCAAGAGGGAATAATCGGGATTAATCTTTCGGAGGACACCAAACACTTCCTGGAAATTGAACCGGAATTAACGGAATGGAGGGAAAAAACGACGTGGCTGAGCACGAAGAAAATTCTCCTGCACATTTATATTTACGAGGAGAAATCAGAATTCCATCCCCATTACAAAATCATTAAGGTACTAGCTATACCCAAATTGTCTATTCATACATATGCAAATTGTTTTATCATTAATCAGAATGATATTCCTTTGTGGTCATACATAAAAATGGACAATACAACTAAAAACGGGTAGCAACCGCACGTGTTTGTCAATATCAATCAATAGCGTAGGAACTTGTTGCATTTTCAGAGTTATCCGGATTTCGCCATGCTACTGGGCATTGATTTTCTACAACAAACCGGGAACCCGCTGTATCTCTGTGTTACTCCCGAGGCAAGGAATTATATTTTGAATCCACCGAAGAAGAGAAAGGTGTATGTGGATTTGAAGAAAAAGGAAGAGGTATACTTTTACAACCAACCGATTTTCTGTAGGAAATAAATTAAATTAAAACTTTAAAATGTAAGGAATAATTATTAAACCATGATTTTCAGGAAGCCTGGGATAAGCTTGCTAGTATTTATCCTCGGAAGTGGAGGAGTTTGGGCAGCGAATTGGAGGTTGAACAAGAGAACATCAAGAACACTCGGCCTCTGGTTAGATTGAGCTTTAGAGAGCATGAAAACAGCAGATTAGTATTAAATCTTGAATTAATTTTAATTTTGAAATTCCCAGATAGAAACTGAAATTGTGAACTGAAATAACAAAAAAATGTATTCCTTATTGAGATTTTCAGGCAAATAGTTATATCTTGGTTACCTTTCACACGTCAGATAATAAGGATAACCTATAAAGCAAATGACTTAAGCTCACTAAAGGCTTTGATATGCCTTTTTGCTTAGATTACAGTGTATGCCTACCGATACTCGGAATACTTCCTCGCGGATACCCAATTTGAGGATTCCAAGTATCCTCCAGGATGTGAATGCAATTACACGGAATTTGAGTCAAAGCCGTTGGAAGAGTTCGCGGGAATTGAGAGAAAAGAGATCAGTAAAGGAGTTCAAGTGAATCCTCCTAAAGTGGACACGGAAGCCCAAACTGGCTTCTCCTTCAAGCGGAACAAGATGGTTCAGCATGAAACTCAGTATGTTAATCCGGAAGTGGCAGAGACAGCGATGGCTGCGCCGGAATTCACAGCCTTTATTTCGAAGGCATGTATTTTTAAAATTCTTTCATCAATTTCAAAAAGAATTATTTTAGTTGTACTTTAAATATGCTGGAAAAGTTGGTGGCTTAATGTTTTTTGTGCATGATTTTAATTAATTAAATTTTTTAGGGTTATTTTAATTAATTTAATTAAAATATTACTAAAATAATTAATTAAAATTAATAAATAATTGTATCAACCTAACGTCAATTTCAGGTACGACCTCCAATTGAAAGAGCTCTGCAACAGAATGAAATGCTGAACATCATGGCCGACGATTATCACAATCTAAAGGCAGTGAAAGGTCATGAGGTCGAGTTTAACAATGAGTCCGTGCTTCTTCAAGAATATCAAACGTATGCAGATTTGCGTCATTCCAAAGGACGATGTGTTTCCTACATGACTTTTCATCCGCTTTTGGACGGTATACGAATTCACTGATTTTTCACTGAGACGTTTTTAAATATATAATTTCTTAAAGCAAAAAGTATTGTTGATGAATGTTATCAGAGGTGGTCATCATGGCCTTCACCGAAGATGTGACTGCGGACCGTAAAATTGACTTCCATTCCAAGACGCTGATGGATCCGAATTTCGTTCTCATTTGGGATTTGAAGGATCCTTCAAAGCCACAGGTATGAATTACAAATCACTGTTTGTATTATGACCTATACGTCTTCAGAACCTTCCACACTCGAGTAAACTGAAATGTAACATTTAAAATATTGATTTTGTTCTCGCATAGAATTTGGGCTCATTTAACTTAATTCCTAATTTGAAAATTAGACATAAAATGTAAAAGTAGTAAAATGCAATTTAACACGTTTCAGCTCATGCTAGATGCACCAAGTGACGTGTACTCCTTCATGGTATCACCCTCAGATGCAAACCTAATCTGTGGAGGCTGCGAAAATGGCCAAATTGTTCTGTGGGACCTAGGGAAGTTCTACATTGAGCTTCGCAACAGAATTCAAGACCGGAAGCACAAGCAGGAGGCGACAGGGAATAATCACGCCTTCCTCGACAAACTGAAAGACTCCGCCGAGAAATATGTCTGTCCTTTGATTCCGACGTCGGGGATGTCCAATTTGGATAGCAGTCACAAACGAGCTGTGACTTGTGTGCATTGGCTTCCTCCTCATGTTGAGGTTTCCTAACAAATTAATTACCAAAATTATGCATTTCTACTCTAAATCAGTTCTTACAACTGTCATAACTTGTATACTAAATGCGATAATCTAACAGCTGGCAAAGAACGGCAATCTGTACGATAATTCCTGGGGTGGAAGATGCGCGCAATTTATGAGTGTAGCTGGAGACAGCACCGTCCGGGTTTGGGACATCCGAATTCAAAAGCTTGGCTTGGACGAATTCGACTCGGAACCCGTCTTGGCCTTAAAAATTAATCCCTGGCATCATCTCGAGAACAACATGTGGAAATTTTCCATGAAGGTGAGCCCAGTTGTTTTTAATTTAAACATTAATGCTAAGTTTAGATCATTAAAAAACAAAAATTAGCTAAAAAATTACTTTTCCTTCTTGAAAACTCAAAGGGCATTTATTTATTGTTCAGTACACTCTGGACGATGGTTCCGGCACCATGTTCTGCAGCATAATAACGCTGAGCGAGGGGAAGATCGGCGATATCCTGGAGGTAGATGCCACTTCTCACCATGGCAGTTATGCGGAAAGCAGTGGCGAAGGAATCGGAGGATCCGGAAGTGGCAAATCCACATCCACCACCAGTGCCAGTATTGCTCGGAGCCGAAGCTATAACAAAGAGCGAAAGAAGACCGGGACCGGAGAGGATACTTCCAGAAGTAATATGGAGAGCGCCTCCACGGCTAACGCCGGTTCGGCGGACAAAGCCGGTGGTGATCCCGGGAAAACCTCCGCCTCTTCCGAGCCGAAGCAAAGCGTTCAGCCAGGAGGTGGGAGCATCAGCAGCGGCGGTGCTCACAGCGTCATTTCCAGGAGCGTCGCTGGAACCGTCGAAGATATGGAGAATATTTCTGCCATAGCCAAGCGAGGGGGAATGCTCAGTGCGACCAATGCTCACACATCCTTTTTCGCGGGCACCGAAACCGGTCACGTGGCCCTGGTTGATTGGCTGAGGAACAAGGATGGGAGTATCAATCCGGATGCTGCGGGGAATAAAGGTTCCTCAAAAGGATTTTCTCTATTTAATGTCCCACAATCCGACCAACCAGCCACTTTTTCTTTACGATTTTGTCGGTCACTTAAACCTGCTTTTGTTTCAATTGACAGTGTGCCAAAACATGTACATTGAGAATACGCACGATGGATCAATTACCAGCATTCACAGGTCACCATTCCATCAGGATCTGATTCTGGTCGTTGGTGGAGGAACTATCTCGATTTGGAAAGAAAATTCAGGGGTATTTCATTGTTAGACACTTTAATTGGGATTCAAACTCACAATGAGTATTATTTAGTGTAACAACGGAATGTAATTTTTTTAATTTAATTTTTTTTTCCGTTGTCAAGCATCCCATTCTAGCCACACTCGGGGGTGAAAATTTCCCCTGGTGCGGTTGCTGGTCCAATACCCGCCCGGGAGTCTTTTTTTGTGGTACCCGGGAAGGAGCCCTCCAAGTGTGGGATCTCATGGAAAAGAGCCATGCTCCCGTTCTAACCCAGCAAATCTCCCCGGGCCGAATCGTGACCTGTGCCACCCCGAAGGCACTAACACAAAAGAAGCACTTTCTGGCCATGGGGGATTCCCAAGGGAATCTCTTTGTGATGCTCATCCCTCGGTACTACACCAGGCTTCAGCCGCAAGAGAATCAAACGATGATTGAGCTGATGACGCGTGAGGAGAATCGGATGGCTAGTTGGATCACGGATGCGGAGAATCGGGAAGAGAGAATCAAGATCATTAACGATGGATTTAAGAACAAACGCATTCAGGTGTGCAGATTTTTGCATTTTGTTTTTGTGCAAAGCAGAAAAAGTCAACTATGTCTTGACTTTATCCTTTATTATAATGGACATGTCCATACTCGCAGAAAACGGAAAAAGATATCCATGAGCAGAACCTGAAGGTGGAGGCGCGTTTGGCCCTGGAATATGGGGACTTCCTGGAATACCAGGCGAAAATCGCGAGTAAGCTCAAGCGGGAGGAGCCGGAACTGCCCACTGATGAGCTGGACATCGATGCTGAGTTGGAGGCGCTCGTGAACGCGGCGGAGACCCGGGAAGAAGAGCGGATCAAGAATCTCCTGGAGAATGCCCAGTCCTACATCGAAGGAAGCGAAGAGCAAGCGGAAGACTAAAGAATTATGCAAGGTGCTTCCGGAAATATCCGGGAAAAAAATTATCCGGAAAAAAGTTCCAATTTCAAAGCATTCGAATTTCTCAGCATATTTTTAATTAATTCTCATGTGAATTGTTACGTTCTCCTCGCGTTTTTCGTGTTTTTGTACACGTTGTGGTGATTATATGAATGTGTTAAGTGTGTTTCATTTATTACAGAATGGAACTATGGATATATGCATAAGTGAATACAGATTAATTATATTTAACGAAAGTCTATAACAAATCGGGAATATGTAGAATACATACAATTGATGCCGTACAATAGACAAGTGGCACTTATATCACCCAAACAATGATACAATTGCTAAGGGGTATAACATTGTGACTGTATAAAGCACACTTTACTCATAATTTGAAATATTGAAGTCACATTTTTTAATAAGTAGGGATGTACCTATGTGTATATATATAAAATACAAATGGAAAGTGTTTACGCTGAACTGGAAATAATAACCTGAGCTAATGTGGAAAAAATGACTCATTCCAAGAACTTTTTAGTTGCTTTGAAGAACTACAGTATTTAAATCAGTATCGGTACTAGCCCAGTGAATAATTGTGAGTCAACGTGTATACGTTGGGAGTTGTGTGTAAATAATTGTAGTTCAAAGTTAAAATTGAGACTTGAAAATATCGACTATTGTTTTTAATCTTCAAGTATTTGATTAGTCATCTGTGCCGTGGTTCACTGTGTGCTACGGACGTGACTTTCTCTTCTTGGAAAAGCTTGTGATGTAATATTGAAATACTGTAATGGACTGCAAAATACGACTATGAAAAACTCCACAAGTAATATTTTGCTCGCTGAAGAATATTTTGGCTTAGAATTTACCAAAAGGTAAATTGACCTGATGTCAATATTTTTTTTTATTACTTCTCGGTCCGTAATCAATCCATTTTTACTATCCAGCGTGAGGTTGACTCACTGCGAATGAGATTGCTCATTCGCCAACGTCATCACCGTTGCCATTTAATTCACTGGCACACAGGCAAAAGTTCATCTCATTGTGGGGATTATGTGGAATCTAGCCCCATTTCCAGATAAGATTAGTGATTACACCTTGCAAAATGTATTAGTATACTTTGATGATGAAACTATAGCTGAGTGATCTCTCCCAACATTTTATTACCTTGAACATGACTGTGACACTAGCATGAGTTACATGGACAGGATTTCCTCTCAACAATACATGTGTATTTGTTCTTGAACTAGGTACATAGAAAATGTGCATAACTCGTACTTGTAAATTAACTTTATCTTTATCAGACCATTTGCTAATAAGACTAGCTCGTGCGCGAACCTTTTGACGATAATAAAAATACCATTAATTTATGTGGCAAAATCTACCAGACGAAAAACGCAGGAATCGCTTGTCATCAACATCTTGCTACTGATAAAAAAAAACCACTTGTTCCCTGCGTTTAAAACACTCCAGCTGGCATTATTCCCAGTCTTTTTGTCCAGTTGCGCAGATCCAGAAGGAAGGGAGAGATGAAGGTGTGATTTTCACACCACGAAAAACATTTTGGTGTCCTTTCTTCAAATCATTAAAAAAATCCCGTGTGAAGTGACAAATTTAAGTGGAAAGATGGGAACTTCTACTTTTGCCAAGTTCCGTCTTCTCCTCTGGAAGAATTATGTTCTTCAAAAGAGACACAAAGTTCAGACGGTCCTGGAAATTGTCCTGCCCCTGATATTTGCGGCGGTTTTGGTGGGGACGAGGACGACGGTGGACTCCACGCCTTACGATGATGGAATGGTCTACCAGCCTTTCTCCCCGCTCGATTGGACCGAGACCATCATCCAGCAAAATTTGATGTACCAAATACGGCAGTTGGAGGAGTAAGTTTAAATTGGAGAAGTAGCCATTTCATTATTTCTTTAAGTAAATTAACCCAGGCTGTACGAAGGATGGCATGTTTATGTTATGTATGTATGTATGTAGTATGTATATACATATGTACAAATTTCCCCAGTTAAAGCGTTGCTCAAGATGCGCTGATCATTTTAAGGTGTTATTTTTAGCGTTCAAAATATTCAGTAATGCAATGCGTTTTTAGCAGGTAAGCCAGCAGGTGTTAGGTGCTCCTTATGCATATCATTTTGGAGGGATACAGCTTTGTGATTTTGTTTATCAGCAATTGTGCGCGTCTGTAAGGTACCAGCAATCCATCACAGACTTCAAACGTGCCACTCCATCGGATGGAATGCAAAAATTTTGTGTCCATATATCAGGCGTGATTGATTTGCTATGCTACTTGCCATTCAGCAGTCCAAAATCATGCTTCCGTAATGTGATACGTAATGCTTTATTTGTATTCTTTCAGACCAAAAGCTGTTTATTACGCCCCGATGAACGACCAGACGAATGCCATTATGGACATCGTGGAGCAATTTTTCGTCTTCAAGTTCCCTTTCAATGCAACTTATTACGAATTTAACTACACGGGTAAGATACACAAGAGATGGAACAAAAAGTTTTGTTTGCTATTACTTATTACCGAATATTTTCACAGCACATGACCCTTAGTTATTATCAAGAAGTAATTAGGTATCTATTATCTATCTTACAATGTGCATGAAATTGGATCTAAAGCTTGATTCACATTGCAATATGACGTATAATAGGTACACCAAATTAGTGGTCCATTATTCATTATTCAGCGGATTTTCTGCCGCAAAACCCGTCATGTGTGACTCGTACCAATTAACTTTGGGATTACTTCGTCATCTCATGTGACGAATGGCACCACGAGCAACTATTATAGTAGCACGTGATTAGTTAAATATGTCTCGTGGCACACTTTTGTCTAAATGTCATTTAAATTTTATCTCAATTAGAATTTGATTATTTGTACTTTGCTACATCCTTTGGTATACATAACTATGTTCTTGCTCACAAAGCAAGCACGTGCAGCAATTGTTTACAATCCTTGACCTTTGTACTTAAAAGCTCAATGAAAGGGGTAATAAGCTACTATCGTGTCTCGTAGTAAGCCAGGCATTTTTTTCATGGTAAGAATCCGGGAGTCTATGCATCCCCCAGAAATTGTAATGCCAAATATACTTATGTAAGGGCAAAACATTTTTCACAGATCACATAATATGCATTTAGCGTTCCCATTAATGTCTGATAAGGAAAGGCAATCATCAAAAAATATATACTACATCATTTCTGTACCAATTGCACATCTAATTTAATTGTTATGCGAGAACAATTATTAAATATCTGGTAAATTTTGTTTAATGATCCACAGTGGCGGGATTTGTAACAGAAGAAGAATTAATCGCGGAACACAAGCTTTTTCCCCGTCGACTTTTGGGTGCTGTCGTCTTTGCTGAAAGCACCAACAAGGACGAATTGGAGGTAAATTAATATTCCCTTTTATCATCATCGTAAACTTCTTTTTACATCTTCAACCAACCAAACCAACTACTGCTTAATGAATGATTTGAATGAGTTGGATGATTTCTTCATGCTTTCTTTTTACACAGTATTCCCTAAGATTCCCAGCCAAGCAAACAGACGTTGCTTTTGAGAATACGACATCGTCAGAGTAAGTTGGTACTTCCTTGTGTTGTGACGTATAATGAAATTAATGAATCTGTTGATTCCTTAACATCCGTGATGGTCTATAATTTCTTGTTGGGACAATTCCAGGGACGACCAATGGTTGACCAATCTGCTGTATCCAATTTTCCAGACTTTGGGACCTCGAATGAAGGATGATAACCGAGGAGGCATTCCAGGTACAAGATTCATATTTTCTAAAAATGTCATTACAATTCAGATGTGAACGACCACAAATAATGGGATTGTTTTGATAGGCTACAACTCCCAGGGCTTCACCTACCTCCAGGCTGCAGTGGACCTTGCAATTATCCAGGCGAAAATTGGCGACCGCTCCCCGGCCCCAAATGGTGCTGTGTTTGATGAGGATCTCCTGAAAAAGATTCAAATGCAGAGATATCCCTTTCCCAAATTCGTAGATGATGACTTCCTGATTGCCCTCCAGGGTTGGCTCCCCCTCATCTTCATGCTCAGCTACATTTATCCCGTGATAAACATCACCAAATCCGTCGTGGTGGAGAAAGAGAAGAGACTCAAGGTGGGACAGTTTTAAGTTACAGTTTTAGCTTAAAACTTTTAACCCTTTATTACTTTTAAAAAAGAAATATTTTCTAATGATTATGTTTGCAAATGCACAGGAATCCATGAAGATGATGGGACTGCCCAACCATTTGCATTGGTCGGCTTGGTTTGTTAAATCCTTCTTGTTCCTCGTCATCACTTCCGCCCTGATGGTGGTCATATTGAAGGTCAAAATGAGTGGAATAGCCGTCGTTACGCATTGCGATGGGGGAGTGCTATTCATATTTCTTCTGGCCTACTTATACACCGCTATCACCACGGCATTTTTGATTTCCACTCTGTTTTCCAAAGGTTTGTAGTCCATACAAAGCCCACTTTTTGTCCTATCACTTATTTGTGCACATTTTTTGTGCAATTTTTTTTGTGAAAATTTTTCGGTGTTAAAATTTGCCTGTCTAAATTTTGCGTGTCTTTTTTACTTTGTTAGCAAATAATGCGTCCACAGCCGCGGGTGTTCTTTATCTTCTCACGTACTTCCCATATTTCTTCCTCCAACCTCGCTATGATACCCTTGGCCAGGGAATTAAAATTGGCATGAGTATACTGGCCAACACGGGGATGGCCTTTGGTTGTCAGATCATTGCCATGTTTGAAGGGACTGGCGTGGGAGTGCAATGGAGCACGATAAGTCACACGAGTAGCCCTCAGGATGACCTCAGTCTCCTTCATATCCTCATTATGTTGGTCGTAGATGGCACCGTCTACATGTTGGCTGCTCTCTACATTGAAGGCGTTTGGCCCGGCGAGTATGGAATGCCCCTACCTTGGTACTTTCCCTTCCAGGTACAATGTTAGCTGTAAAAAATTACCCAAAATATGACAGTAGAGACGAATACGAAGAAGACAAAGTTGATGGAATAGCTGATTATTAATTAAACAATTAATTAAAAAATTAAAAATTTTAGAAATCCTACTGGGTAGCAGGAGGACCTTCATCAAGGGAGGTCAATGGACACAACAACAATAATAATTATGGAGACGTCATTGAGGCTCCGCCATTTAATGCCAAAGCGGGAATCAGAATCAAAGGATTGACCAAGATTTTTGGGAAGAAAACCGCCGTGAGCAACTTGACCTTGGACATGTACGAAAATCAAATCACAGCTCTGCTGGGTCACAACGGAGCGGGGAAGACGACAACCATGTCCATGCTCACGGGGTTGTTCCCGCCCTCAGGCGGAACGGCAACTTTGAATAATTTTGATATTAGAACTAATATCAAGGAAGTTCGGGACAGTCTCGGACTTTGTCCCCAGCACGATGTCCTTTTTGATGAGCTGACCGTGGCGGAACATTTGCGATTTTTTTGCTTGGTACGTTTGAATATTGATAAAATTGTGAATTGATTCTAGCGAATTGAAAAATTGGAATTTCGAATTGAAAAATCGGAATTGCGAATTGAAAAATCGGAATTGCGAATTGAAAAGTCGGAATTGCGAATTGAAAAATCGGAATTGCGAATTGACAAATCGGATTTGCGAATTTAAAACTCGGAATTGCGAATTAAAAAATCGGTGTTAATACAGATGAAAGGCTACCCGCACGTGGACATGGAGATCGATCGGATGCTCGGGGCAATGGGATTGGAGCCCAAGCGTCATGCGCAATCCCACACTCTATCCGGAGGAATGAAGCGGAAGCTGTCCGTGGGCATTGCCCTCGTTGGAGGCTCCAAGATTGTCCTTTTGGACGAACCTACTTCCGGCATGGATCCAGGAGCCCGTCGTTCTACCTGGGACCTCCTCACATCCGAAAAGCAAAATAGGACCATGGTCCTTAGCACTCACTTCATGGAGGAGGCGGACTTGCTCGGAGACCGAATTGCCATCATGGCGGAAGGAGAGCTCCAAACGTTGGGCTCCTCTTTGTTCCTCAAAAAGAAATATGGCGGAGGCTACCATTTGATCGTGGTGAAAAAGCCCGGGTGCAAAGTGGGGGACATCACCGCCGTTCTCCGGAAGCATTTGGGGGAGGCGGAGATTGAGCAGGATGTTGGAGCGGAATTGAGCTACTCTCTCCGGGATTCCCAGTCCTCTCTCTTTGGAGACATGTTCGAGGAGCTGGAAAAGAGGCGGGATGAACTCATGATTGACAGTTATGGGGCGAGTATCACAACCATGGAAGAGGTTTTTGTCAGGTATTTATTTCCGAAAATTTTATCTGCATCAAGTTTTACAATTTAATGTATGAGTTTAATTTCAAAATGGGAAAATTATAGCACTTAAATAGTCAATTAAATTATTTTTATAAATTCTATTTTTGGTCCCACAAAATTTTTTCAGAGCCCTCACATTTATAAAAAAAAAAGAGCAAATTTAATGTTCTTAAATTCTTGCCAATTATTTTCTCCAGAGTTGGCAAAGCCGCGGAGGAACGGAAGGTGAAGAAGGAAGGAAAGAGCACGAAGGTGTCTATTGAAGCCTTGCAGGACAAAAAATATGGACTTTATCACGAAGTGGTGAAAAACACGGGGATGAAACTATTTTTCCAGCAGCTTTGGGCCATGATCGTCAAGAAATTGCTGTACACCTCCAGGAACTGGGGCCTTTTGGTCGTCCAGACGGTCCTTCCTGTGGCATTCCTCATTATCGCCCTCATCATGCTCCAGACCTTGCCCAGCTTACTAGACAGCCCCAGCCGAAAGATGGTCCTGTCAGACTATGATCAAACCGTAACAACTCTATCATGCTCTTCCACCAGCCAACAAGCCGTCTGCAATGCCTATGAGGAGTTTGGCAATGCCACGGGAACGAAAATGTTTGTCACGAAGGACAGCTTTCATGATGTCATTTGGAAACAGTCCGAAAAGGACTTGCTCCAAACGAATTTCGAGTACATCGTCGGCTTGGAGGTTACGGATTCGAAATTGACGGCCTTTTTCAACAATCAACCCTTCCATGCGCCTCCCATTACCCTCAACTACCTCACAAACGCCATCCTCCGACTACTTGACCCCAAATCCAAAGTCACGGTCACCAACTTCCCCTTGCCTGGAACTGTAACGGATGACGTAGAGAATATCAATAGTTTTGCGAGCGTCGGATTCTCCGTGGCCTTCAACATCGCCTTCGGATTCAGTTTCCTCGCCTCCGGCTTCGTCGTCTTTTTGATTAAGGAACGAGAGTCGAAAGCCAAGCATTTGCAATTCGTCTCCGGCGTCAAATTCTGGGTCTTTTGGCTGGCGAATTTCCTTTTGGATGCGATTAATTATCTCATTCCGTGTCTGGTGATTCTGGTGGTGCTGGCGGCTTTCCAGGCGGACACGTTGAGTAGTGCCACGGTTTTGGGTCATTTGTTCGTCCTGTTTCTCTTCTACGGATGGGCCATTATTCCCCTTATGTACCTCTTTAGCTACCAATTCACCATCCCATCCACGGGCTTCACGAGGATGATGATGCTCAATTTAATCAGTGGTAAGCCCAATTTTTTTGTGGATATGCGTAAAAAATACGTAACTCCGTTTTTTAGTAAGTTATTACTTGTATGACGGACGTTAGAACATTTTCTTTTTAATTTTAGGTGTGGCTCCCATCTTGGCGATCTCCATTTTGAAAATCCCCCAACTGAACCTGATGAGCACGGCCAGAATTCTGGAATGGGTATTTCTGCTCTCGCCCAACTACGGATTAGGCTACGGGATGATGGCCATGAGCTCCAACGTCATGTTGGCAGAGAATTGTAAGCCGCTGAGGACAATTATACCTACTTTCTGTGACGTGGAGGACAACGAGTACAATGTGTGCTGCATGGAATGTAAGAGACAATTTGTTTTTCTACTTTAGGGGCCTTTGTGCCAACAACATCTAACATTTGTAATGACTACATACAAATTTATACTATATGCTTGGCCAACAGGGTATTGTTAATCCCGGATTATAATCCCAGAATTACGGACTCAGATTACGTAATCCGAATCCGTAATCCAAAGAGTTTTAAAAAAAGTAATCCATACTCCCCGAAAAAAACCTGTATGTAATCGGTAATCCAACGGAATTCGGTGGGTTGAATTACGATTTCTCGGCGACGAAAAAATATATCTTCAATTTCAACAAAAACCATTTATATTCAATAGCTGTGTAAGACTTGTATTTTTGAAATCTAACAGCATTTCAAACATTTTTCTATGAATTTTCTCCTGTATAATGATTTGTCGGGAAACATTTCATGTGTAATCCGTAATCCACAATCCGGCATTACAATCTATATTCATATTACAGTAATCCGAATCCGTAATCCAGAATATAAAATAATTTTAATGTAATTCGTAATCCCGTGTCCATGTCATAGTGCACTTGTAATCCATAATCTAGAAAATAAAATGAAAGTGATCCGTAATCCTACAAAATTCTGTGTAATGTACAATATCCTACAGGCCAATAATACTAACAATGTGCATAAAAGTAACTTGTGGTGGTTTTGGTAATTTCCAGACAATTTTAAGGACGGGGAAAAGTACGGCTTCTTCGACATGCATCCGGCGGGAATTGGGCGGAATCTCCTATTTTTATTCCTCATCGGCTTCTTTAGCTTCCTGGCGTTATTGATGAACGAGGCGAAGATGTGGGAGAAGCTTATGGGGAAGATTGCTGCCAGAAGAGCCAAGGGTAAGTTGATTTATAAGCCCATTTAGAATAATAAAATCTCCGAAGTTCGTGTATATGACGTAGCCATTATGGGATTAAATAGGTAAGAATATCGCGGATCCATTGGACGAAACTGTGGATTCGGACGTGGCAGCGGAGGCCACTCGCATCCGAAGCACAAGCCTCGAAAATTTGTTCCACTCCGAAAATCTGGTCCTGAGGGATCTTCGGAAAACTTACGGGAAATTCACGGCTGTCCGCTCCCTAAATCTGGGCGTTCAGCACAAGGAATGCTTCGGCCTTTTGGGGGTGAATGGCGCCGGGAAGACGACGACCTTCAAAATGCTCACCGGGGATTTGCCCACAACTTCTGGGGATGCTTTCGTGTATGGACACAGCATTAATTCGGACATCAAGAACGTGCAGAAGAATCTGGGTTACTGTCCCCAATTTGATGCCATCATTGAAGAGCTCACTGGCAGGGAAACCATCCGACTTTTCTCGAGGTTGAGAGGAATCCCGGAGAATGAGATCGATCCCTTGGCAGATAATCTGGCTGCGAACTTGCTTTTCCTGGAACATCTGGAGAAGCCAGTCGGAGCTTACTCGTAAGTTTAATTTTTGAAAATCATCAAATTACTATAGGTTACTGTTTTTTACATTTTTTAATTTCTTTTGTAGAGGCGGGAATAAGCGAAAATTGTCCACGGCCTTGGCGCTGGTGGGAAATCCCGCCATTGTTTTCTTGGATGAACCCACGACCGGAATGGACCCGGTGGCCAGGAGACATTTGTGGAATTGTATTACTAAAGTTCGGGATGCTGGG
This sequence comes from Disparrhopalites patrizii, assembly GCA_034698585.1. NCBI lineage: Eukaryota > Metazoa > Arthropoda > Collembola > Symphypleona > Sminthuridae > Disparrhopalites > Disparrhopalites patrizii. The sequence goes on along the minus strand of JAQGBT010001679.1, from coordinate 11,367 downwards.
ACTTCCATCGTCCTCACGTCTCATAGGTAAAGCTCAAATGAATAATTAATTCTCGTTAAAAATTAAAAGGTCATTTGACTACAAATTTAATTTGTATTTAAAAAAATATATGAACGTAGCATGGAAGAATGTGAAGCCCTTTGCACCAGACTGGCTATCATGGTCAACGGAAAGTTCCAGTGCTTGGGCTCAATTCAGCATCTCAAATCTAAATTCGGCGAAGGCTACACCGTCATCGCTCAACTGGCTACCAAACAGGAAGTGAACAAGAAAAGCTTCCAGGTAAACTGCTAAAAAATTGCCTTAGTTTTTCTCGAAAATTTTCTCTAAAAAAAAGTATCGCCTTTGCTGATTTACTTTAAATTAAATTATTCTGATTTGTTTATTCTTTGTGCTCCTTTTTAATTGTTTAAACTGATTTTTCTCCTTCGTTGACTTGACAGGAATCATTGCGCCGAAAAAGTTCGGGGATGAAAAATTCTTGGGAGACAGAACTAGAGCCTTTGAGGAAGTTCATTGAAGAGTCCTTCCCCGGCTGCATTCTCAAGGACGTTCATCCGGGCTTCGTCCATTACCATGTCACGAATCCATCCTTGTCTTGGGGGGATCTCTTCCGCAAAATGGAGATTGCCAAGGCAATGTTTACGTTGGATGCCTACAGTGTGGGTCAGACCACTTTGGAGCAAGTGTTTTTGAATTTCACCAAGTCTCAAGTTGAAGAAGATTAAAAATTTACCTGATGCGTCCTATTGGTGCTTACAACGGTGAAAATCATACACTTTCTGATTTATTTATTGTGTCCAATTTTTCCAAGATTATAATAGCTATCTTAAGCTCTTTGAGTTCCACTAATATGTTACTGTCTACGAATATAAAATGTCGATATACGTACTAAAACTCCAGAATTTTATTCTAATGCACATGCATTTAGCCCATCCTTTCTGTCTTTGTCCTCTCTCGTTGTCAATTTTGTCCAGCGATTCCGACTTTGGTGACTCGTTCCGAATTACACTCGGAGATTCCTGAGTGATTCATCTTTGATTATGGAAAATGTTTATCGTTTATCGCATTAACGTTTCTCTTTTTTTTGGCATTTATTAAGTATTTAAATATTTTCTGATAATACACAGGACATGATTCATGATTCGTACATGTACATGTAAATACTTTACTTGTGGATTTCAACCAAAAAGAAAACAGAGCGTAAACCCCTCATGCCAACCAGTCCAAAATGGATGACGTATACGTACAGACTATGAATTTCGTGGAATTCTCACTTCCATCAAAAAATTCACGTTTATCCTCTCAAGTATAGGTCTAATCTTATAATTACATTTGTACATGAGTTGGCTGTACACTCTTTGGGCATGTGTCACTGGCCAGGTACTTGAGTTGTCATATTAAATTGACAATAATTCTCCAGCTGGTCTTTCCGAAAGCATACATTTTTTCTGCGTGAATTGATAACAACATGCAACGGATTTGTTACTAGCTGCTGGATTTAGGCTTAGGTGCTGTTGTACTTGATAATGCTCCCCATTTCGGCACAACAAGCTGCCAAATAGGCTCAAAGTGTATTTGTACACCTGGATGGCTCACCTTTTCCATTTATCTTATCTGTCCAACTCAATAGATTGCTAATTATGACTTGACGCTCCGTCATTTTTCGTCTCGGATAATAATAAAATAGAAAAGAGATTACCTCCATTGATTCTTTGTCCACTCAGCATTTTGCCCACGAATCTCGACCCGTGCCCTTGACCATAAAGTGCACCTTGACGTTAGTTTCCAATAGTAAGATCAGCATTCGGCAACAGTGTTACTCTTATTTTGTTAATACCCGGCAGGGACAGCGTTGTGGCAGAATTTGTCGTGGTATACATGGCACGGAGAGAAGCCTAAAAAATGGGGGCATCGACATGGAAAAAATTTTTGTTGCTCCTCTGGAAAAATTTCCTGCTCCAGAAGCGTCATGCTGTACAAAGTGTGGTGGAACTTGTGCTGCCCCTCATTTTTGTGTCCATTCTTTTGTGCTTCAGGGAAGTTTTTAATTGGAAGGAATTCGAACATGGGAAGAAATTTGGGGCATTTGCCCCCACGGATTGGGAGGCCACAACCATTCATGAGAATCTCTTGCATCAGCGACTTGTCAGTGGAACACCGTACTTCAACGAAGAGTAAAAATGAGCCTTATTGGCATTTCTTTTGCTTGAAGTTATATTAATTTGCATTTTATGGCATGTATTTACGTCCTCGTACCAAGCCCAATACTGTCGGACTCTGATGAATGCATGTATTTCCAGATTATACGAAGTGTTCTATGCGCCAAAGACGAATGAGTCCATCGAGATTATGAACATTGTCGAGGAGAAATTTCTCCAGTTTCACATTCCCGAGCTCCGACAGCCCAGCAGTGTTCACCATTACGAGTACAAAGGTCAGTGAATTCTCGCGGGAGTTTCCCCTCTAATTAAATGCGTTACTAGTTACTACACAAACTACTGTTCTAAACAGTGCTGGGCAATGTTGTTGATGAAGCGAAAATTAAATCATGTATGTAGCTGCAATGGTAAATATTGCATCTATGGTGTAGTTTAATGTTTTAATCTGTTGATTGAACCAATATTTTTATTGCATTGTTGATTTTTGCTTACAGATAACGAGAAAATGATACGGTACATTTTAATTTAATGAGTGTTATGTCACGTAGAACTTTTATCTGCACAAGCGGGCATATCAGTACAATTGAGTGTATTTTTAATTAAAATACAGTGAGGGGTTTTGCAAATGAAAGTGCTCTCCTTGGCGCCTACCAGGCCTCGCCCAACAAAGTGCTCGGAGCTGTCGTCTTTCACGGCTTTCATCCGTTTGAGGTTATTTCACCGGCTAATTGCCGGTGCTTCTTTAACTCAATGTGTATCTTATTTATACAAGTGTTGTTAACGTGCTTAAATGTTTTCTGCAACATTTTCTGCAATTGTCACATTCCCTATTCCCTTACCGTCATTTTCTAATTCGTCTCTGGCTTTCACTTTTCACTTTCTGATCTGTCTATCGCTTATACCTTTCACTTTCTAATCCTTCTCTTCATTTCTTTTCTTTGTACCATTCTCATGCTTTCACTTTCTTAAAAAACTTTCTATTTGCACTAACTTTGATATCTTTCTTTCGCCTCTTCCCTTCACTTTCTTTTGTCTTCTGGAATTTAATTTTTGAATATTGTACAGTGAAATATAACTCTGTTTTTTCGTTATTTTTAAACAGTATTCCCTCCGATTTCCTCCGGTACAGAGAAAGGTTGGCAATTCGAGCACTAAAGCGTATGTTATGAATATAAATATTATATAAATATTACTTTAACATCCTTTCATGTTTTTCATTTTAATTTGCTCATTTTGTTGAAATTGTTTAGGAAGGATCGATGGAATACTCATTTGTTATACCCCGTCTTCCAACTGCTCGGTCCAAGGGTTTTAGAAGACGACCGAGGAGGCTTGCCAGGTATAGTTTTTTCTCCAGTGACCAGCATTCTCTTATTTTTTCTATTTTGATATTTTTTATTCTAAATTCCGAGACAAATCTCCTTTTTAATATTGTTTCATGTTTTATGATATTGCTTTGTTTTACGCTATACTTTTATGTGACTACAGGTTATTCTTCCCAGAGCTTCACCTTCCTCCAGTTCGCCCTGGATGCGTCCATCATCCGGTACATGAATCCTAGTGTGTCGATCGAAGGCCATAAAAAATTGTCTCGGATCGGGGACTACGAGATTGAGATGGAGCGTTTCCCCTACCCCAAATTCACGGATGACCCCTACCTCCTCATTCTCCAGAAGTGGCTACCTCTCATCATCATGATCAGCTTCATCTATCCCGTTATGAACACCACCAAGTCCATCGTGGTGGAGAAGGAGAAAGGGTTAAAAGTGAGTCCATTTCTCTTCTGTATCTTTCCAGTTCCTTTAAAATAAAAAAAAAGTACCTTTATCTAAAACGGATTTTTGTTGTGCAGGACTCAATGAAAATTATGGGCCTTCCCAATTACTTGCACTGGTTGGCGTGGTTCGTTAAGACGAGTCTCTTTCTTCTCATTTCCGTCTGTCTCCTTATAATTCTGTTCAAAGTGAAATTCACGAAAGATGCGGCCGTGATTGACATGACCGGCGTTGGGATTCTCCTGTACTTTCTCATGTCCTATGTCTTGTCGGGGATTTCCTTCGCCTTTCTCATCTCTGTTCTATTTTCCAACGGTGAGTTTTAATAAACAATTTAATAAACCTTTAATAATGTTACACAAAAACAATATTATAAATAAGATAAAAAATAAAAAGGTGACTCATTGCCCCTGTATAGCCAATAATGCCGCGGCCGCATCAGGAGTCCTCTGGTTCCTCTCGTACATCCCGTACTTTTTCCTCCAGCCCCGCTACGAATCCCTGGGAATTAAGCTTAAGGTTCTCAGCAGTTTACTCTCCAATACGGGCATGGCTTTTGGATGTCAAATCCTGGTCATGGCCGAAGGCTTGGACGGCGTCAGTTGGAGGAATTTGGCTGCAGGTCCGAGTATGGAGGATAAATTGAGTCTTTTGCACATCCTTTTCCTCCTCCAATTTGACACCGTTCTTTACTTGGTGGTGGCGCTTTATATCGAAGGAATCCGACCGGGACAGTATGGGGTACCTCTTCCTTGGCACTTTCCTTTGACGGTATTTCGTTTTAGATTTCCCATTGTACCAAAGTCATCCTGTAGCTGCTTTTTTAGCATGGAATAAATTAATTTTGTACCCGATCAATCCAATGACAGAAATCGTATTGGCGGGGTAAAGGTACGCCCGGAGGTCAGAGGATGAGCGGGGGATTTGGTAATAATGGCCGGATGAAAGAAGAAGTGGAGGAACTTCCGCCTCAGTTCACTCCGATTGGAGTTCGCGCCTCCAATTTGACCAAGATTTTTAAGCCGGATAAGGTTGCGGTCAAAAATTTGACGTTGGACATGTACCAAGATCAAATCACGATCCTTCTGGGTCATAATGGCTCCGGGAAAACCACTTTCATGTCCATGCTTGCCGGGGTTTTCCCGCCTTCCGAGGGCTACGTCACTTTTCAGGAACTTCTGGGAAGGACGGATTTGAGTGGACTTCTGGGGCTCTGTCCTCAGCATGATGTCCTCTTCGATGAATTGACCGTGGAGGAACATCTCACTTTTTTTTGCTTGGTAAATCTCTGATTATTCTTGCCCGGAAATTACTGTCCATGAAATTGCAATTACTGACCATGGAATTACAATTACTATCAATTATTATTACAATTACCAGGAATTATTATTACAATTACCAGCAATTATTATTACAATTACTATCAATTATTATTACTTTATTACAATTGCTATTAATTATTATTACAATTATTATCAATTTACAAGAAAAGCGCTCTTCAGTCATGCTTAATTTGTGTATTAATTTATTCTCGGTCCTTAGCTCAAGAACCACAATGACTACAAAGGAGAAGTCCAAAGAATGATAACTCTTCTGGGCTTGGAGTCCAAGCGAAACTCCCAAGCTCGAACGCTCTCTGGTGGGATGAAGCGGAAATTGTGCGTGGGGATTGCTTTGGTGGGTGGCTCGAAAATCGTTCTTTTGGATGAGCCCACATCCGGGATGGATCCCAGTGCCCGACGCGCCACCTGGGACTTGCTGACATCGGAGAAAAAAAATCGGACCATGGTCCTCAGTACGCACTTCATGGAGGAGGCGGACTTGTTGGGGGATCGCATTGCTATCATGGCAGAGGGAGAATTGCAAACTGTGGGCTCTTCCTTCTTCCTCAAAAAGAAATTCGGTGGCGGCTACCGACTGATCGTGGTCAAGAAGTCGGGTTGCAACGTCCTTAAAATCACCCAAGTCCTCCAGCGGCATTTGGGCATGGCGGTGGAGGTGGAGCAGGACGTGGGGGCGGAGTTGACCTACTCGCTTCCTGATTCGCAATCTGCGCTATTCGGGGATTTATTTGAAGAACTGGAACAGAACCGGGCGAGTTTGGGAATTGAAGGTTATGGGGCGGGTATTACGTCTTTGGAGGAAGTTTTTGAAAGGTTAGACATTTTTTAGCGTAATTATCCAAACATAATGGTTGTAACAGCTATTCCTTCTCGCTTCAGACGTTTTTAAATGGATCCAAAATTTTTGTAGAGTCCTGAATAGAAAAAGACGTGCCGACAACGACCTTTCGAATTCTCCGCTTCTCCCACAAAATCCGTACCGGGAATGGCGGCCGATTGTCACGGAGAGAAACATGGGGAAGATTTTACTATTTCAACAACTTCGGGGTCTCATGACGAAGAAATTAATTTTCGCCTGGAGAAACAAGGGCATCACTGCACTCCAGGTAACATTGACGTAATGTACAAAAAGGTTTCTTCAAAAAACTTCTTTAACTATCAATCTCAATTTCTTTTTCTGCTTCAATCTCCTTTTATTTGAGAGGGAGCATTAATATTAATGGGCAATAGTAATTGTGCGCACTTCATTTAAATCGTTCTCCTAATTATCAATATTTATTTACAATATTTACGCAGATTTTAGCGCCTTTCCTATTCCTCCTCTTGGCCTTAGTCCTCCTCATAACTCTGCCAATTTCCATGGAAAATCCCCGGCTGGCAATCGGCATGGAAAAATTCGGCTGGACAATCACGACCCTGCACTGCGATAATAGCGAATTCCCCACCCACGAAGACTTTTGCCACGAGTACATTGAATATATCAATGAAGTTTGGCCCAAAAAATCCCATTTACTCCTCACCACCACCCCATTCGAGGACTTCATCGTGAAGGAGTCAGAGAAGGATTTGGTGCAAACGAATCAGCAGTACATCGTCGGGGCTGACAAGGACGGACAGCGTCTGAAGGCGTACTTCAATAATCAGCCCTACCACGGCCAGCCCATTAGCCTCAACTTTCTCACGAATGCCCTCTTGCGGCATTACACGAACAGCAGTCCGGATGCCTACATCCTGGCGCAGAATCATCCCTTGCCTTACTCGACGGCGGATGGGGCCCAGAAGGCGAGTATATTTTGGTCCACGGGCTTCATGGTGGGCTTCCACATCGCTTTTGGGATGTGCTTCGTCGCCGCCGGATTCCTGGTCTTCCTCATCCATGAGCGGGAGTCTCAGGCCAAGCACCTTCAATTGTTGTCCGGATTGAACGTGGGCGTCTATTGGCTGGGCAACTTCCTCGTGGATGCCCTTCATTATTTACTTCCTTGTGTATTAGTTTTGGTGGCCATTGTCGCCTTCCGACCCGAAACCTTCGATGAAGGGAAGGTGGTTTGTGTCATTTTTTTGTTGCTCCTCCTCTATGGCTGGGCAATTCTGCCATTAATGTACTTACTCAGTTTTACGTTTTCGAATCCGTCCGAGGGATTCTCCAAGGCGTCGCTTTTAAATGGATTTACAGGTTGGTATTTTTTAGGCCTTTGTCTGCACTTCAAGCATTGTTCCATAGACATTTTCTGTGTTCAATAAATGTTCAATAAATTTTTAATGTTTAGTTTTTTAATTTTAAATGTACTTTTTTAAATTGAGTTCAATCGAAAATTTGCATTTATTTTGTGCAGGAATTGGTCCGATCATCGCGGTGTCCATTGTGAGAATGCCGGAATTAAACATGATGAAGGCTGCCAAGTACCTAGAATGGATTTTTCTCCTTTCTCCGAATTATTGTTTGTGTTTCGGAATTTCCTCCATCAGCACTGATCACGTCTTGCGGGACAGTTGCCTGGAGCTTACATATCTCCAGCCAAACTACTGTACTCTGGACGAGCACCAATATTCTCCATGCTGCACTGATTGTAATTTTTTTTAAATCGGGATATTAATTAACCAATAATTAGTTGTTCCTAAATTAGTTCATTAAACCTAAATTAAAAATCAGCACGAAAAAGTTTTTATTTGAAAGTTAATTTCAAATAAATTTGTAAAGGTACTTTTTTCACTATTTTTGGAGAAAGATGTAAAGCAGGTACTTACAGTAATAATAATTTGTTTTGTGCGTAGTTAACTTCAAGGAAAGAAAATGGTACAGCTACTGCGACTTTCACCCAGCGGGAATCGGCCGGCACTTGCTTTCTCTGTTCATCATCGGACTCGTCGGCTTCCTCTTCCTCTTCCTCCGAGAATTCAACGTCCGGGAAAAACTCCGCCGATATTTCTCCAAATTCCCCGCAAGTCCTCCCAGAAATGATTGGAGTCTTTCCCCCGAAGTCAAAGATTCGGACGTGGAGAGGGAAGAGCGTCGGTTGAGAAACGTGGACACGTACGAGCTCTTCATCACGGACAACTTGGTCGTCCAGGACTTGTCCAAAACCTACCGGGACGGCTTGCGAGCGGTCAAATCCCTCAACTTTGGTGTCCAACATCGGGAGTGCTTTGGATTGTTGGGGACGAACGGGGCGGGGAAGACGACGACCTTCCGGATGCTCACGGGGGACTTGTGTCCGACGGGGGGAAATGCCTGGATCTTTGGTCATGGTATCAAAACGGACATCAGGCGGGTCCAGCAACATTTGGGCTACTGTCCACAAGTCCATGCATTAATTGAGGAGTTGACGGGAGCGGAGATTCTCCGGCTCTTTGCCAGATTGAGAGGTGTTCCGGAAGTGGAGATTCCCGCTGTCATCCACAATCTGGCGTCAATGTTTTTGTTTAGTGAGCATGTCAATAAACGCGTAGGTTCTTACTCGTAAGTTCTGTTCCGGTCATTATCCAGATTAACAGTTTAGCTATTTTAACAACGTGCAATTTTAAATAATTCTCCAAGTGTAATTTTAAATAATTCTGGAGGTTTAATTTTAAATAATTCTCCAGGTGTAATTTTAAATAATTCTCCAGGTGTAATTTAAAATAATTCTCCAGGTGTAATTTTAAATAATTCTGCAGGTGTAATTTTAAATAATTCCCCGCATTTAATTTTAAATAACTTTTGACATTTAATTTGTGTTCCCGAAGGGGTGGAACCAAAAGAAAACTTTCGACGGCTCTAGCTTTGGTGGGAAATCCGCCAATCGTTTTCCTGGACGAGCCCACGACCGGCATGGACCCGGTTGCCAGACGCCAATTATGGAATTGCATTTCCAAAGTCCGAGATTCTGGCACGTCCATTGTTCTCACTTCCCACAGGTTCGTCATAGTTTTTAAATTCTAAATTGACCAGATAAGTGACTAGTCCACAATTCATGGGATTCAAATCCCTTATTTTCAATAATAATTTGAATTCCAATAATGTTTTTAATTACTTTAATTTGTGTATGAAAATTAGCATGGACGAATGCGAAGCTCTCTGTACCCGGCTGGCTATAATGGTAAATGGGGAATTCAAATGTCTGGGCTCAATCCAGCACCTCAAATCCAAATTTGGGGAAGGCTACACGATCATGGCGCAGATGAAAGTCAAAGCTGAAGATGCGCCCAGAAGACTTCAGGTTTCTAGACATTCTTTTAAACAGAACTTACCTTTAAGAATTAATTATGAGTAACTTAAATTAAAACAAAAATAATTTGTGGTGATAATTTGGACCAATTGTTTTTTTTTATTCTTGCACAGGAATCCTTAAGAATAAGAGGAAGCGCCGTGAAGAAAGCCAGTTGGGAAGAGGAGCTGGAGCCATTAAGGCGATTCATCGAGGACTCCTTCCCGGGCTCCCGACTTAAAGATATTCATCCCGGATATGTTCATTACCACGTCCAGCATCCCTCCATCACTTGGGGAACATTATTCCGGAAGATGGAGATCGCAAAACAATTGTTCCCTTTGGATGCCTACAGTGTGGGGCAAATTACCCTGGAACAAGTCTTTCTTAATTTCACCAAGACACAGACTTCGCCCGAAGAGGATTTGGGCATTATTCTGGATGTACCCGAATTAGATTGTACACGATTATGATTACGACATCAAATTCTCTTCCGTTTTTTCTACTTATTCAGGAAGACAATAATTCTGATTCCTTTTACCAACGAAAACTTGGACTAACTTGATTAGTTTCAAGTTTCAACGTGATTGCGCTAATTGTAGCCATAAATCCAACAACCTGAACAAATCTAGATTTTCTTTTTATTGTAACAGTTGTATACATTTTATTTAATATTAAACAAAATGCTACGTGCTATGAATAACTTTGGTATATCTTGGGATACATTGAATTTATTTTTATCTTGTGATTCCATTGTGATTTGTGATCTTGTCCGAACGAATTTTCGGCTTTGCCAAGTGCGTGTATTCTCAAGTGGGCCTAGATTTCCTTGGGCTCACGCACGCTTTTTGAGCTCTCCATTTCTACGCAAAACTAAAAAAAATTGGCAAAGCCAGAGTGGCCATAAAGAAAGCATTCGATCACCTGGGTGAAATTTGGAGTAATAAGTGGTCTGGAAATTCCAGGGTCTGCATGAATCAGATACTGGAGAAACCGGAGAGATCTGTGACAAAGTGTTGAATTTGAGCATTGAGAGTGAGAGAAAGCCCGAGTGGATTCCCGCTTTGCATTGACATTGATTTATTTTCAGTGCTTAATAATACGTAAATAGTCATTTACTTTTTTGTCCTTATTATCATCATTATCACACCCAGTGATTCGTCATCCCCCGCTTCGCCCGAACATAGCAAGTCACAATCAGGAGTTTTTATTTACTTGGAGGAGATTAGATCGGAATATGGCTTCCTGGACTATGTTTAAACAAGTTTTTTCTCCATTGTTCATCATATTTTTTGTGAATAAATAAATGTGACCCAGATTAATGGAGGACTGATGATTGTGACTAAAAATAGTGTCAAGACTGGCTCCGTACCTCCTCTTCTATGTCGTGCTCCAGTTATCAGCCCCAATTCTTTATTTGATTTTACTTTATTCCATCCTTTATTTGTATTTGGAGCATTCCAACAATCACCCTGACCCTCCGTTGCCTGGTGTGGAACCGGATACATCTTTCACGGCCACCACTTTGATTTCCCTAATGTTTGTTAATAACTTCAATAACTGAGAACTTATCGTACTTTTGTGTTTGGGGGTGATTTTCTATCCTGTTTTAATGGGGTTCATCGTTTTCCGGAGAAAATTTTGTCTTGATTGAACAAAGCTGTTGCATCAACTTTTTTGGGAGCAAGAAAGGTCAAGAGCAGAGCAATATTCAGACCTTGGACTTGGAGGATTTTGGGTAATCAGCCAGCTTCCACAACGAGGTGAGTAACAGAATAGTTTGACGGATTTTAATTTTGTTCAGAATACGTGTTCAATATTTCGGCTGGTTTCTACTTTCCCGGTCAGATTCTGGAATGCCACCGCTGCCACCAATGCCACCAATGCCACTAATGCCACC
>JAQGBT010001678.1:0-29733 GCA_034698585.1 Disparrhopalites patrizii | reverse complement strand
ATTCAGTTTAAATTAAATTTATTAACCAAATTCAGTTTAAATTAAATTTATTAATCAAATTCAGTTTAAATTAAATTTATTAACCAAATTCAGTTTAAATTAAATTTATTAATCAAATTCAGTTTAAATTAAATTAATTAAATTAAATTAAATGGTCGTAAACACTGTCTCTCCAGGCTGTCGCTTACCGCCTCGATCACGACATGGATAATGTTCTGAGCGTTAAAATCAGCCCAAGTATCGAGATTGATTTTCCCAGTTATTTTGCCGGGAGGGACAAACAAGGTTTTGTGGGTGAGTTACGTTTTTCCTTTTTTGTCAAACAATTCTAACGTTTTCTGAAAAACATTTGAAAAATAGGGAGTTTTAGGTATAATTATAAAGTTGTTAATTGTAAATATTAAAATAGAAATGATTACTTTCAGTTGGCTTTAGCCGAGTGGGTAAATTTGAAATCCGAAAGAATTTTGCCGCCGGACTAAAGGACGAGATGATCACACACGCCATGCAGCATTTTGAATCAGCGCTTAGTATCTGCGAACATCTGAGCACACCCACCAGCTACCTCTTTCAGTTTTATGGCATCGTGGATTGTGAAGGTTTCCGGTTGCGAGAGGTTGCCACGAAAGAAAGTGAGTTTTTTTTCTTGGTTAAAAATTTATATTAAAAAAATATCCTTATATTTAAAAAAGGCTTTTAATATTTCCCGGAATTTTGATGAAAATTTATAGTTGTGGACACAGCCGTGGAATTGACTCGCGTTTTCGAATCTTGCTGCCCAGAAGTCTTGCGCTCCGTCGTCGTTATCAATGGTACTTTCTATTTTGCAAGGAATTTTTAATCGAATTGAATTGACTTAAATTGTTTTAAACAAGGTGTGACATCGAATCAGTATTATATTCGTATTCTTCAGTATTTTAATCGGAATTATATTCGTATTTTTCAGTATTTTAATCGGAATTATATTCGTATTTTAATCGGAATTATATTCGTATTTTTCAGTATTTTAATCGGAATTATATTCGTATTTTTCAGTATTTTAATCGGAATTATATTCGTATTTTTCTGTATTTTAATCGGAATTATATTCGTATTTTTCAGTATTTTAATTGGAATTATATTCGTATTTTTCAGTATTTTAATCGAAATTATGTTCCTATTTTTCAGTATTTTAATCGGAGTAGTATCTATATTTTTGTCAGAAAAATTTATTTTATTCGAAAATTCCTTCATTACGTTACGAATTCCCGCCTTTCGGGCAAGTTTTTTTTCAAAATCAAGGTATTGTAACGCTGATTTTATAAATTGACGATAATATAACTATTTTGTCCGTAAAGGCATCGATTTTTGCAAAATCAGATTTGCGGAGTGAATTTATAATTTTGTGTAATATTGATTTTGCGTTTAATTTAAGCTACAAATTATGCCAGATTGCATTGCAAGTAAACTTTTAAATATATTCGAAAAGTATTTGAATAAAATTGTATTGGAATTAGAATTTATATTTTAGATATCCGAAATTTAAATTTGTATATTCATAATTCTAGGAAAAACACGTATTTTAATTCATATATTTTTGTGTCATTCCATGGTTTTAAATGTTACTTTTTGCGGGATAATTTTAGTTCCCACGTTTTGGGAGTTAATCTGGACATTCGTGAAGCCGATGCTGTCTCCGAAGACGATCTCCAAAATCACCATTTATGGGAGTAGCAAGGCCAAATGGAAGGAACATTTGCTCAGGGACATCGATCCTGATCAGCTCCCGGCCCAATACGGCGGTGCTGTCACTTATTGTCCTCCGGTATGTACTTTTGTGTACTCAAAATGCATCGAATCGGAAATGCATTTTAAAACCAAAAACAAAACAGAAGGATTTATCGGGCCATTCATTTATGGAAGTAAAATAGTTAACGCATTTATTTATTTAAAAAAATCATGTTTTGTTATTATTATGTTAAAAAACAGTATCGAATTAGCTTGGGCTTGGACGCCTTCCCCAAAATCCACAAATTCCCTTTGGAAGATTTCTCGTCCGTGACGGTGGAAGCCGGCGAAAGTATTGCCGTGGACGTCCCCATCGACCACATCGGGACGAAGATAGCCTGGAATTTTAAGACGAAGGATTATGACATTGCCTTCCAGTTAGATTTCAGCCCCAAAGAGGGAGAAGAAGGACAGGAAGAGAAATTGGTGGAGAATATCCGGGTGGACTCTCACATTTTTGTCCAAAAGGGATTATTCGTTTGCGAGAAACCTGGAATGTGTGAGTGATTGTTCGCGCATGCGTATTACTGTACCACTTTTGTACCAGAAGTAGTATCGAAATGTTAGCGAAATTGCTACCTTTCGCGATTGTTGTTGTTAGTATCGAATTAAATCTACAATTTTTGGGGTGATATTTTAGACACGCTCACGTTTGATAATGGCTTCAGCACATGGACGGCCAAGGAGCTGGAGTACATTGTGAGAGTTTGCGCAGCCGGGGACGCCGCCGAAGAGCGTTGGCGACCGCCAAAGACAATTTAATTCCTTTCAAACAATTTGTTAATATTGTTGCTAATATTGCAAAATAATTGTTGGGATTACAAAAATGGCTCAAAATATGTTTCTATTGCAAAAATTGCAGCTAATATTGTAATAAATTGGTTAATATCGCAGAAAAAATGTTATATTTCAAAAAAAAATTAAATTGTTAATATGTAATTCAAAAATTTGAAAAAATTGGTCATATTTCAAAAAGTGCAAACAATTCCTCATGTTGCTAAATATTGGCCACATTTCGAAAATTTGCTGACATTAAAAAAACTGCAATCAATATATATGCATTGCAAAAATTTCAAAAAAGTCGTTAATATTGCAAAAATAGCTGGTAATTTTACAAAAAAAATTAATATTGCAAAAATTACTGGTAATTTTACAAAAAAAATTAATATTGTAAAAATTGCTAGTCATTTTACAAAAACGTTGTTAATATTGGAAGAAATGGTAGTAATTTTACATAAACATTGTTGATATTTCAAAAATTGATCATATTGCAAAAAGTACAACCACTTTATATGCATTGCTAAAATAGCAAAAAAATTGTGAATATTGTAAAAATGGTATCATATTTGTAAATATTGTAAAAATTGTTGTTAGTATTGCAATAAATTGTTGATATTGCAAAAATTACCCTAATTTTGCGATAAAGTTGCTGTAATATTTCAAAGCCTTTGTTAATACTGCAAAAAATTGTTAAAATTGCGAAAATCGGTGGTCTTCCATGTGGCAAAAAATTGTTGATATTGCACAAATTGCTGCTAATTTTGCACTAAAGTTGTTTAGTATTACAAACTGCCTTATTTCATAGATTGCAAAGCCGCTGTTAATTCCGCAAATACCGGAAAAATTTATTATTCCATTTGTTGCTATGATAACTGCAGGAAAGTAAATTTATCAGCAGAAAATACTAGTAATTTTGCAATTCCATTAAAGTCATAAAAATGTCTGTTAATGTTTGCAAAAAGTTGTGTTGATTCTATTTTTTACTGAAACGAAATGATCCCATCGTAAAATTCTAACATAAACCGGTGAAATAAACTCGCTGGAGCGCTGTAAAATATTATTTTGATTATTAGCCATAACTCGGTTATAGACATTCATTTCTAACATGATGTGGTCATGTGTGAGTATTTCCTTCTATATACATACATAAATGCATACATACATAATTAAATATAATTATATCTAAAACTATGGAGCATTGTACGCTCGAATAGCATATAATGTATCCAACTCGACCTGCGCAACATCCCCATCCTGATTACCCTGAAATTTCTCCCACTGAAGGCTGACACAATTGTAAAGGAGTTGGCATTATAAATATGATTTAATATTCGCATGCGATAATAGTAAGTTTGTCAACAACAACAATGGCACGAATGATCGAGTGATTGACTGAGACAATCACTTATAGCCTGTGAATGTGCTGCTTTACATATACACAACTATAATAAACACACATTGGCGAAATAATTACAAATACTAAATACGTTCACTTCATTCAAATCATAACCACAGAGGGAAATCAAGCAAAGATTTTCTTTTAATACCGTAATCCCGTGATTGAATAATCCATTACATTTTCCATCACACATATTGAATTGCGCATTTTTTTTATCTGCTCAAACACAATTGGAAAAATGTGAGTATTAAGTTAACATTTGCAAAGGACAGACAAGAAAAAAATGAGCACTTATAAAAGTTAAAAATAAATATTATAAGTGGAGGAGCCCAATGGTTTGCTCTTAACTCATTAGTGAATTGTTGACTCCCAAATTCCTTTGTAGATTGGAAAAGAGGAGAGCAATATTAATAAAAATTTATGGACAAAGCCATATTTTGAATTGAGAAAATTCCCTCGTTCGGTAAGTATTTTTTCTTTAATATTTTTGTTGAGAAAAATGCTGGTTTGCACATAACGAAGCAAAAAAAAACGGCTTGGCTGGAGTTTTAATTTAAAAAGGAATAAGTTTGAAGTGTTGCGTAAGTAAATGCGTTTAGGGAAAAATTACGAGTTGTGTATGAGGACAGACACTGGACAAGATTTGCATTTTACGGAAAAATGCCTTGGAGGGGCAAGTTTTTTATGCACTTTTAAAATCTTTCTTTCCGTCAAAACGGGCTTGGAGGTTAAAAGAAGTTCCATAAAGTTTCCTTTTACTATCGAAACGTGAGAAAATTGTGTATTCTTCAAGAGAACTCAGGCATCTTAATTGTTGGGCTCGTCATTTGTCCTGGATTTTTCCCAGTCATTCGCATTGTCCAGTTTTTGCTTAGTTCTTGTTGAAATGCTGGAATTTAAATATTAGGACTCGGTCTAAATTCAGTTACAATTTGGTTTAAGGAAAACGGTGAAAACTTCTTGGTTTATATGAAGCGTAAATTATTTAATTAAAAAATAGGTAAATTATTAAACTAAAAAATTGGTAAATTGTTAAACTAAAAAATTGGTCAATTAAAAAATCAAAACATTCATTAATTAATAAATTAAAAAATAGGTAAATTAAAAAATCAAATCATTGGTTAAATAATAAATTAAAAAATTGTTACATTAAAGAATCAAATCATTGGTTAAATTATAAATTCGAAAATAGGTAAATTAAAAAAATATTAAATTCAAAAATTGGTAAATTACTAAATTAAACAATATTATTGGTTAAATATTAAATCAAAAAATACGCAGGTAAATTATCAAATTAAAAAATCGGTACATTACTAAATTAAACAACGGGTGATTAAATTTAAAAATAGGTAAAATAATCCGTTAAAAAATAGTAAGTTATGAAAACAAAAAATGATTAAATAAAATATCTATTAAATTCAGGTCACTTCGCAGGAATTGCTGCTAAGACAAGATGAATCCCAACTCGGAGATGACACCGAAGGAGAAGAAGGCTGTTGATGAGGTAAATTTTGGGCTTTTCAGTCAAACGAAGAGAATCATAGATATCCTAGTAAAATTTCTCCAGTTCATAATCAAAATTATAGAAGCAATGGAAAAAACAATAAAAATGTCCGTATACCTTTTGACTGAAAATTTCTGGATTACGCAGCTAAGGTCTAGAATTCCTGATGTCCTCCCCACACTAAGGAGTGACTTCCACAGGATGGATTTAAATCTCCTCCGATTCATTCGAGGTATTTAATAACCTAATAAAATTGGGGTCCAGTCTAGTTTTATGGTAAACATTAAATGTATAAATAATTATTTAATACATTAAATTAGTTAATTATTTACAAATTATGGTGTACCTTTATAAAATTCGTTTGTAGCCAGAGAGCTGAACGTGACCAAGGCGGAAGATATGTTGAGAAAGGTGATTTTATTCAAATGCTTTTTTTTGGTTAATTATTTTTTAAATTATTTTTTAATGATTTAATTATTCTTTTATTGCATTTTTTCATATAAAACCTATACAAATGAATTTGACATTTTTTATACAGTCATACGCCTACCGCGAATCGAAGGACATGGAGAACATTTTGGAGGTGAAGATCAGCGCAAATATCCCCCGAGACTTCTTCGTTTGTGTTGCGGGAAGAGACAAAGCTGGCTTTGTGGGTCGGTGACAAAATTTTTCCTCTTTCCTTGCAGAGATAAATGTAATAAAATGTATGCTTCTGACCTTCTCAGTTGGCTTGACATCCCCGGGCTCATGGGAAATCCGAAAGAACTTCGCCGCCGGCCTCCGGGAGGAATTGATGACCTATGGCCTCCAATGTTTTGAGATGGGCATGCGCCTCAGTGAGAAGTTGAGCAGCCCGGATAAATTTCAATTTCAATTCTATGTCATCATTGACCTCCACGGATTTCGGTTGAGGGAGATTGCGACCAAAGAAAGTTCGTTAGTTTTGCCTCAATAATAATTGCCGCCTCAACAAAAATTTTGCGCTTGGTGCGTTTTGGCGCTAAAAAAATAATTTTAATAATAATTATAATTACCATTTCTGGTGTTTTTTAGTCGTTGAGACGGCCATAGAATTGACTCGGATCTTTGAATCGTGCTGCCCTGAAATTTTACGGGCAGTTGTTGTTATCAACGGTAAATAATTAAAATTATTTCGCATGTCCGAAGATTAAAATTGTTCGACTATTAAAATTTAATTGTTTCGATTGCCTATATATATGTATTAAATATTTTTTATATAGTAAATTTTATAATTTTATAAAATATAATTTTATTATAGTAAATTTTATAATTTTATAAAATATAATTTTATTATAGTAAATTTTATAATTTTATAAAATATAATATAATTTTATCATAGTAAATCTTATAAGTTTATAGTAATGATAGTAAATGTTATATATGTAAAATAAATGTTTCTATAGTAAATATGTTTTCTTTAACCATTAATAGTTCCAGTGTTCTGGGAGATCATCTGGAAATTTATCAGGCCAGTGCTGACACCGAGAACTCTGTCGAAAATCACCATTTTCGGCTGCAACAATACAAAATGGAAGGCTCATTTGCTCCGGGATATTGACCCCGACCAATTGCCTTCCATATGTGGTGGCGCCATCACATATTGCCCCTCCGCTGTGAGATTTTTTTTTTAATATTCTACATGCATTAATACATAGGTATACCGTGGAATTTATCTATAACAAGCCTCTCTAAAACAATATTTTCCTTATAACAAGATTTGGCATGCCCCCGTAGCATTTATACATTATGAACTTGTTCTGTATAACAATATTTCTATAACAACATTTCTCTATAATAATATATTTTCCCCGCCCTTCACTATAGAATACCCGTGTTAGAAGTTCCCTATAACAGCATTCATTTTTTGAGCGGGCAAAATGGTGAAACTAAACACCGCGCTGGAGCCAAATCATCAAGTTTCAAATAGAATTCTACAATTTGCATTAAAACACATGCAAATACCTACTTAAAATGGGATTTTTGTACTTTAGTATCATTGTGCCCCAAAATTATTCATGTTCTAGTTAACAGCATTTCTCTATAACATTATTCGTCCGTCCCTACAATGTTGCTATAGAGACACTCCACAGTATATATTCGTACAAATTTTGTATAGTCTCGTAAAACTGACAAGAAATTTGCTTGTAGTGGCCAAGACGCCAAAATTTGGACGTTTTCCCCAAATTCCACGTCTTTCCCCGAGACGAATTTTCTTCGGTGACCGTGAATCCCCGAGAAAACATGGTTGTGGAGGTTCTCATCGACCACATCGGAACGAATATCGCCTGGAATTTCAAGACAAAAGACTACGATATTGCCTTTCAGTTGGATTTCCGGGCGGCAGACGGCGCTGAGGAGGACTGGGAGATAGCTAATATCCGAGTGGACTCCCATTTATTCCTGCAAAAAGGACTCTACGTCTGTGAGAAGACTGGGATTTGTGAGTTTATTTTGGGTCCAATAATCGGATTAAATGGATAATCCTAATCCAGTAGATTTTTAATCATCACAGTTTGTTTATGTAGCCTGCGAAGTTGTAATTGCAGATTTTGTAATTCCAGATTCACTCATCTTCGACAACAGTTACAGCAAGATGACGACGAAGGAGCTGGATTACATTGTTCGGATTTGCGGGGCAGATAATCCCATCTCCGAGGACGATTCTTGGAAGCCCCCAAAGCTGGCCTAATCTTCCTTGTAGAATAAATATCCAGAACAATTGGGGCGA
Source organism: Disparrhopalites patrizii (assembly GCA_034698585.1). NCBI lineage: Eukaryota > Metazoa > Arthropoda > Collembola > Symphypleona > Sminthuridae > Disparrhopalites > Disparrhopalites patrizii. The sequence continues at coordinate 21,531 of JAQGBT010001678.1, read as the reverse complement.
AATGGACAACAGAAACATTTCCACAGCGGATAGTCCTGAACAATTTTTTTCCTATAACTTTATTGCATTTACAGTGTGCACAACGGTGATATTTGAAACTTATACGAATAAACTATAATTAATTATAAGGGGACGTTTTGTATCAAATTATTTCATTTTCAGAATGCCTCCGGTACATTCAAAATTAAATGTATGGGATCCCAAGAAACAATATGGCACCCCTAAACAATATGATGCAACAATGCTGCAAAATAGAAAAAGCATGTCTCCCATGCAGAATTTTATTGTGTATCTATTGAAAACAATTCATCACGATCCGATCAACATAGGCCGAGTTATGGCGGTTTTTTCAAAAACAAAAATTAACTTTTCGACAAAATAAATTTTTTGTTTCTGTCTTTACGGACAAATCTTTTAATGTTCTCCCAACCGTCTAAATTGGGCAAGCGTGTTTTCTGAGCAGAAATTTATTGCGAATGTAGAAAAAATATTCATGTTTAGATCAAACACGAATTGGCCAAGTTGCGGCGAGTTTGCCGCGCCAAGTTTAAAAATGAGAATTTCCCGTTAAATCGATACTTGATTCTGGCGTAAAATTTAACGGTGAATTAAGTAAACACTTCAAAATGGTTTTTGTTGCAATAAAATCAATAAATTAGCAGTTCTGACAAGTGACTCTAAAAGGCTCACAAACACGTTTACGCATCAGTTCGGCACACTCTTAGATCAAAAATATTAAAATTATTTTTTGCAAAGCTCCCAAAGCTGCTTTTCATAATTTTTAGGATATTAATTAGTTTAAAAATTGTTTTTATTCGGAATTTTTGATGATATGCTAAAAAATATTAATTTCCCCAGAAATCCACATTTTTTAGCTTGACGCGGAAAAGTCGCCTTTATTTGGCCAATTCGTGTTTGACCATAATATGAATATTTTTCCTAGATCCGCAATAAAATTCTGCATGGTAAACAGACTTTTTTTTATTTTGCGACATTGTTGCATGATATTGTCTATTTTAAAACGTTTTTTTGGATTCTTCGCCCACAAATAAAAATGCCGTTACTTGAAAGGGATTTCCCATTGCCCAATGACCCACCCACAAGGAGCTGTAACACCTGCGTATATGGCAAGAGCCGGATAACGCCAAATTCTTCGTACATTACGAAAGGTTATGGTGAGCTAAGAATGAATGCTTTGTAAAATGGGCTGCTTTACCATTAAATATATGTTTACGCACAATTTACTGGCTCTCCTCAAAAAGCACCATTCCCCAATATGTATATATACATATGTACATGTATAATACCTGCATATAAAGTCTTTCTTCACCGTGCAATGCATGTAAGCACGTTGAAGAGCTGATTCTTGTACGTTATCAGTTATCATTGATTTCTGTAGCAGGGAAAAATCTCATGTTTTATCACCCAAATTAGCTCTCCTTCAACAATTTTCACACACAACAGAAACAATGGGTGTTTATACAAAGGAGAGGAGATCAAATAATAATGTAATTTAACACGGTGTGTACACACCATAAGCATTTAAAAACGTATCCTCTTACTGCTCTTACAAATAAAATCAGACATTCTTTGTGAAAAAAATGCTGTTTAAGCTCGCCTTTTGACTCCGAGACAAGGGAGGCTGGGAAATCTGATTGCATGCTTATTTATACAATTTACGAAACACTTTCCTTTTTTCCTTGTCTCTTTCCATGTCTCTCGCTCTCTCTCTCTCTCTCTCTCTCTCTCTCTCTCTCTCTCTCTCTCTCTCTCATTTTCATTCTGTCTTTTCTCTACGTCTCTCTTTTTATCTCTGTCTCTCACTTTGTCTCTCTGTCTCTCACTTTGTCTCTCTTTGTCTCTCTTTTTATCTCTGTCGCTCACTTTGTCTCTCTGTCTCTCTCAATCTCTTGCTCTTTCTCTCTCTGTCTCTCTCAATCTCTCTTCCTCTTTCCTTTTCCATTTCTCTCTCTTTCTATCTCTCTTTCCATTTATTGCTATCGCTTTCAATTTGTCTCAATCGTCCTCTCTTGCTTTTCTATTTGTCTCTCACTCTCGGAATTATTTAATGTCTACTTCTGTCTCCCTTTTTTATTTGATCGTTTCATTTCGCTGTTCCTCGCTGTCTCACTCTTTCTCTTTCTTCGTTTCCATCTCTCTCTCTCTCTCTCTCTCTCTCTGTCTCTCTCTCTCTCTATTTTCTAGATTCTCTCCTATCTCTGTTTAACTTTATTTTTGTCTCACTGTCGCTCTCTCTTTCATTATCTCTCTCTCAATTTTTTCTTTCCTTCTCTCCCTGTCTCGCCTGCCTTTTGCATCACTCTGTCTCGCTCTATCTGTCATTCTGCTCTGCCTATCTCTCTCTCTCTATCTCAAATCTTTCTCCGCCTCCATCGCTCTCTCCCAAAACTACCTATTTGCCCCGTCCACGTCCGTTTCTCTCGTTAGCATTTTGCCTGGGCAGCTAAACACGAAATTAAATATTGGATTATGCAAATCCCTGATATCCCATCTGTCCATTGCAATGGTGGAGGAGGGGGGAATTCCCTCATTAAAATACCGTCCTGCATATCATCAAATTACGGACATGTAAGAAAAGGTAACATGCAAAAAAAAAATAGCAATAATAAAAAAAGCAAATTACAAAGAAACAAAGGGGATGGAATGTGTTTTATAGGCAACCATTGGAAGTGATAACACCACAAGCTCTTTATGGCCCTTTTTGAGACTTGCAAAATGACATGTAAAAACGGGGGCCTGAACATATAAACCAAAGACTGATGATGTGTACATATGTAAATGTATTCTGTATTTTACTGTATCCTTTCCCTCTCTCTCTCTCTCTCTCTCTCTCTCCCTTTGGCAATTGACCAACATGTTGGACTATCCTATAAAAGTTTTTCTTCAAAAAAAAAAGAACTTGAACTAATCGGCAGAGGTTACGTGACCCACATGTGACATGTATTTAAATGGGGAACAGGTGGGGATATTAGCTTTTATAAGGGAATTTGTACGTCTGTTATTTGGTCCTCATTATGTATGTATGTGAAGGTTATCCCTCTGAGGTTTCCCTCTCTTATTTTTTGTTTTTGTTTTTTTTTTTTGTATATAGTAATTTAGGTATATAGGAGATATGATATAAGAGAAGGCATTCTTTTCACTCTCAGGTGAGCCTACAACCCCTTCACTCCCAGATGATTACAATGCGTATTAAACAACAACTTTCAAGTCATTTACAATGTGCTTCGCTCCCCTCTCAAGAAAGTCTCTCGAGCTTTTTCCTTCCCACCCTTTTTTTTGTAGCTTTTTAGCCATACCTAATTTCCCGTATTTTCCATTTGATTCATGAGCATTCTTCACTTCCAGTTTGTGAAGTTGATACAAAAATTTATCTGGTCATTATTTTCCTCCTTTTTTATTCCCCTTCTTCTGGGTTAGTCCGATTTTTTTGGGGTCTTGAGAAATTCTTTTTATTTATTTTTTTTAATATTTTTTATTTGGAATAATTGGAACACCAGGAAAATTAATGGGATTATCATTGGTTTCGTAATTTGAAGGGATTTCGTAATTTGGCAGGGAATTTCTCCGGCTAATCGTCCATGCGAAGGATTGTGTGCCTCTTTTTCCTTCAGTGAGCTTCCAGCACTTGTCCGGAGGAGAGCGTGTATATTTTTGTATTTTTTTTCCTTAATACATTTAACTCTTTTTAAAATATTATTTCCTTGTGAATTTGTGATATTCTTTTTGCCAGTGATTTTAGGGCGTAGGCCATGGCCAGTGCATCGTCCATATCGGAGAAGGAAGCCCTTCTGATTAAGGAGGTAATTTTTAATTTTAGAATTAAATTCTCCAGAAGGAAAAATAATAAATAATTTAACATTTGATATAATTAAAATTACATCATTCAAAACGCGGTTTTGTTTTATTTAATTACTTTAATTATTTTATTTAATATTTAAATGTGAAAGGGTAAATTTCTGTAAAAAGGACGTCCATTTTTTCAGTTTCGCCTCCGAATTAGTGACCTCCTTCCGGGCATTAGTAATGAGTACAATCGGCATGATGTCAGCCTCATCCGGTTCCTCCGAGGTAGGCCATTTATTTTATTTATTTAATTACATAAGTGTATTGTACATTATTTTAATTACCACGTGCTTTAATTATTTGCTGAGTCATATAATCACCTGTGAAATTGGTGTATTTTTTTCCCTGCAGCCAGAGATCATAATGTGGACAAGGCGGAGGAGATGCTTCGAAAGGTACTTTCTATATTTCCTTTGAGATATTTGCTGGTATAGCTATACCTTTTTTTGTGTGGTACCATTTTTTTACATGGTACAATCGTACAATTCATGGCTGGTGTCAAGGCCGATTTGTTTTTTTTTGGATTGGCTAATAAGGGAATTGTATGGTGTAGAGCCTGCAATGGAGGAAGCTGAATGACGTGGAAAATATTGGGTCAAAGTTCGTTCCGCCGGATTTTTTCACGGATTATCCTTTGCTGGTGTCGGGGAGGGATAAGACGGGCGATATAGGTCAGATTTTTTGGGGCTTTGGTGGATTATTTTTGAAGATGACATTTGTTTTATGTTTCTAATAATTAACGTTTACTGTGTAAACTATTTTTTAATATATTTTATAAATAATGAGTCCTATTTTTGATCGATTTTTTAAAATAATAAGTCCTATTTTTTAAATTACGAGTCCTTTTTCAATAAATTACGTCTGTTTTAAATTTTGGTCTCTATTTTTATTTTTAAATTTCGAGTTTTATTTACTTGCTTTAAAATATGTATTATTCTGTTTCAATAACGACTCATATTCAATTTTTTTAATAATTATTCTTATTTTTTAAAATTAGGAGTCGTATAATTTCAAATTTTTAATGTTATATCTTTTGAAAGTTTTAGTTTTAGTTTTTTAAAATTACGAGTCATATTTAATTTTTCTAATAGTGAGTCTTTTTTTTTAAATTACGAGACATCATTTTTAAAATTTTGCTTCCTATTTTTTAAAATTTTGAGTCTTATTTGTTTCCTATTTTTTTAAATTTTAAGTCTTATTTGTTTTCTATTTTTTTAAATTTTAAGTCTTATTTGTTTCCTAGTTTTTAAAATTTTAGGTCTTATTTATTTCTTATTGTTTTAAATTACGAGTTTTATTTATTTCTTACTTTTTTAAAAGTATAAGTCTTATTTTTTCAAACGTTTAGCCTTATTTTTTTTAATTATGACTCATATTTATTTTTCATTTGTTTGAAATTATGAGTCTTATTTATTTTTCATTTGTTTGAAATTATGAGTCTTATTTATTTCAAATTATGAGTCTTATTTTTTCAACTTTATTTTCTCCAATTATGGAATTGCTCTATATTAAGAATCTTGTTTTATTTTAAAATTTATATCGTCGCTTAAGTGTCAAAGTTGACTATCGTACATAAGGTTTACATAGCACTTGGTCAGTTTTGATACTTAAGCGACGATATGTACATATTTAATTTTTCTAAATTATGATTCTCCTTGATTTATTTTTAAAATGATATATATTTGGGGTGATATAGTGGCTGTTTTAAAGGCGGGTCAATACGACATTCGAAAAGGGATAGACGCCGGCTACAAGAAGGAATACATCACATTCGCCATTCAATCCTTCGAATATGGCGTGGGCTTATGCCGAAACATAACAACAAAGGAAGATTATCGATTCAAAACGTACGTCCTTGTAGATTTAGAGGGCTTCCAGTTCCGACAGGTAGTTTGTAAAGATGGTAAATACATTTTTTGCACTTGTTTGTAAACATTTTATCCTGATTGCAAAATACATCAAATTTATTACACGTAATTATTACAAGAAAAAAAAAAGCCGGTAATGAAAAGCTGTGTGATGCCTATTTACAGTGATTGACATAGTACTGGAAATGACAAGAATCCTTGAGGCAAACTATCCTGAGACACTCAAAGCGATGAGAGTCATTAATGGTAGGCAAAAAAAAAAAAATTCCAAGGGCGTAGGTGTGTTTGTAGTTTGTACAAAGAGCATTTTTTTGGGTGCGGAAAACATCTGTAAAAAAACAAGTCAAGTTTAGGTCAAACATTTTTTTTTTGCAGCTCCCAAGATTTTTGCTGTGCTTTGGTCCCTCATCCGACCTATCCTAAGCGACTACACATTGTCGAAGATTAATATCTTTGGGAGCAACAAGGAGCAGTGGAAGGCTCAGCTGAGGAAGGAGATTGATTTTGATTCTTTACCTGCCGAGTACGGAGGGGGCGTTAATTGCCTTAGAAAGGTAGGCACTTCCAAAAAAACAAAATTTTAATAATTCTCCGGGAAATTTGGAAATTTAGGTCCGGGAAATTCAAAAATAGGTCCAGAAAATTCATTATTATCCGGAAATATCAATCTTCCATCTTAAAAAGGAAGAATTTCCACCTCGCGATATTCAAAGTGCAAAAGTAATTTTTACTTTTAGCTACTGGAGAATGACAAATCTTTGCTACAGGGAAAATTTTATTACGAAAAAGCTTGTTATGGAGAGACTCCACTGTATAGAGAATAACCGGCATAGTGCAAGATAATGCAAAATAATGGCACGGGATTCAAACTAAGGAAGAAGTCGGTATAAAGAGAAAAATATGCGAAGGCAAGGCCTAAAACCACTGTAGAGAAAGAGGATAAATGGTGGCGGATTCGAAGCTAGAGAAAAAACCACTATAGAGAGAGATTAAGTCTATGCGAATGTTATTTCTATAACGGTTATAGAGAGATTCTGATTGGCGACGGATTCAAAACTTTCCTGTATACAGGAAAGTTTATCTATTATAACTTTATAATAGTTAAAAAACGGTCAGTGGAATCTCTCTATAACAACACTGGACGGGAAGGACAAATAAAATTTTCACTGGGAAATGCTGTTATATAGAACGTTGAATATTTACCTTACATGTACGAAAGGCGGGAAAAATCGTTATCGGGAAATGCTGTTGTACAGAGAATTATCAGAGAGATACTACACTAAAGAGAACACCGTGATAGAGAATTATTTTACCTTTGCAAATCTCTTGGGTGGATTTGTGAAGACCGTTGTAGTGGAAAAGCCGTTATATGAATGCCCGTTATAGAGAGAGGTGACTATAAAATGTATGTACACTTGATTCTCCCTATAGCGAACTCCCTAGTATTGGTTTTCGCTTTATAACGGTGGCAGCAAGTGCTCCCCCCAAAAAATTTCTACAATTATTGACATAGAAATTTATGTTCCCTATAACGGTTTTTCGATATAACGGGGGAAATTTGCTGATTTCAGTGAAACCGTTATAGAGCGAGTTGACTGTACTGCCAATTATCTCTATGGCGGAATCCCTTATAACGGTTTTCGCTTTATAACGGCGGCAGAAAATGGTCCCCTGAAAGCATTTCTCCAATTGTTAACATAGAAATTGCTGTTCTCCTTAACGATTTTTCACTCGAACGGGGGAAATTTTCGCGGATTGAAGGGGAACCGTTATCAAGAGAGTTGACTGTACTGCCAATTCTCTCTATAGCGGAAATCCGTATAACGGTTTTTGCTTGTTAACGGCGGCAGAAAATGCTCCCCTCAAAAAATGTCTCCATTTATTACCATAAAAATTCTTGTTCTCTATAACTTTTTTTCGCTGTAGTGGGGGAAATTTTCTGATAACAGTGGAGTCTCTTCATAACAGCACCCCTTATAACAGCATGTTCTGAATAACGTCAGGAAATTCGCCGCAACTTGTACATAGAGTACATATTAATTGTGTTATCTACAACAGCATTCCTTTTATAACTGTAAATTTTGAGTTCCCTTGGGCGCTGTTATAGAGAGACTCCACTGTAATGGAGAGCCATTATAAAGAGAATGGCTGTATGTAATTGCTGATTTACAAGTGTATGGACAGAAACGGCAGATTTAAAACCATTAAGCGTGTATCCTTTTGTTTAAAAATTGCCTCCGGCCCAGGCGGATTACTCCCGTTACGACAGCTTCCCAAAAATCCAGAATTATCCAGACAAAGAAATGACCGAGGTGGTGGTGGAGGCTGGACAAGCCCTGAAAGTGGATTTCCATCTCCAGCCCGGCTCCACCCTCTCCTGGAATTTCCGGACGGAGACACATGACATTGGATTCAAAGTGCAATATGAGGATTTGGAGGATGTCGTCAAATACGCCAGGGTCGACTCTCACGTCTGCACGCAAAAGGGAACTTATCCCTGTGGTGACGCAGGAAAATGTAATTGCCTAACTCTTTTTCACACATTTAGCTCCGTACTTTAATCCACATTTTAATTACCGCCTCAATTCCCACCCCATAAATTTCATAGGAAATACCGTGTCAGATAAATTCTCACGTTTTTTTCTCTTTTTCCAGATTCCCTCGTCTTTGATAATTCATACAGTTCCTTCAATTCCAAGACGCTTCACTACGTCGCTAAAACTATTTAAATCCCATTTTAAGCCATATTTCTTCCGTTTACTACCGGATATATCTCGCCCTTCAAATGCCATTTCAATCATATTTTTTTTTTAATAAAATGCGGAAACCGGAAATGTAATTTAAATTATTTGTATTTATTCCCAGAGCGTTTTTTGTAGAGCCTTCGTTCATGCCAAGCTGACAGTTTTAGAAAAACTAATGGCAAATGTATGATTGAGTGAGTGATTGAAGGAAATAAATATTGATACTGATTATGACCAATAAAACAATTATTTGGGTATACAGAAGTAGGAATTTAATTTAATTGTGTAATCCACGACAATCCTTGTACATTGGATTAGGATCAGGGATAAAAGCGCAGGTTTTAGTCAATTTATGATAGCAAAATAATTTTTATAAGAAAAAAACGTTTGCTCTCACAAGAGCAAAAAAAAACAAATGGTTTGTTTATTAGCCCTGAACAAATCCAATTTCCCTCTAAAATCCTTCTGAACACCTCCCATTAAGAAGGAAAAAGATAAGGGAGAATGTCCATTAAATGCCCAGGTCGAATCCCACCATAAATATGACAGGAAAAAAAACAATACAATTACAATAATATCTGTTGACTTCATTTTTTTTTGCATTATTACATTACATTAAAAATCAGGGGAAAAATGACGGGGAATGCTCAATAAATATGGCAGGGAGAAAACAATTACAGTAATAGCTGGTGACTTCATTTTATGTGTTATTATATCATATTATTTTAAATTATAATATGTCATTTCACTAAATATTCACAGTCTATTTCATGTTTTCCCATTCTCCATTTTCTCATCTTTCCCTTTTTTTTCTTCCATGGAAAAAATCCCTTCACTTTTGTCTCTTTTAAGAGAATTCTTCACCTCTGGCAAACGTCTTTCCTAAATGACCTGCGAATCCACAGATGTTCCTTTCTCATCACGAGAGAGAATTGTGATTAGTGAGCCTCTTTTCTGAGTCAATTGCATACGTTTGTCAAATTTACTCCCAACTACACGTTTTTTCTTGTTGTTGATCAAAAATCTCATGCACGGTTCCCTCAGCGTCTATCCTTTTGTGGTTTACCCACTTTTTCTTGGAGAGAGAGAAGGGGAGAGACAGAGAGGGGAAAAGAGACACGACAGAGGCAGAGAGAGAGGAAAGTGAGAGAGAGACGGAGGAAAAACGAGGCAGACAGCGAAAGAGAGAGAGAGAGAGTGAAAAACGAGAGAGAGAGGGAGAGAGAAAGAGAGAGAGAAATGAGAGAGAGAAAAAGAGAGAGAGAGAGAGACAGACAGAGAATGTTCTTCATTGATTCGCACACATACCATCACTGGTCAAGGTAAACCATATGTAAATACATTTGTATACACGCTATAATATATATATAGTAGATACATATGCAGAACATGCATGTGTGCCACCCTCAGCACGCTCATCAAGCCATCCCTTATGACTCTGTTACTATCCATTAGACTCGAATTACGTCATATATGGGATTTTTCGATACATTTAACATGTGCATTAGAATGCCCCAGCACATGCAAACGCGCTTTTGGGGTCCAAAGGGTTGTTTTCCATTGCATGCTATCCTCACCCCTCACAAGTCTCTCTTTGTAGTCATTAATAAAATTTGGATGCAAACCACTTTTGCTTTTTTTTTTCTCTCTCTCTCTCTCTCAGTTTCTGAGCCAAATGCCAAGGTGAAGTGAGAGAAAAAAAATTTATTTTCAATTCCAGCATTATTTCACTCGTGATCACACCCTGAAGAGTGAGCTTGTGAAAAGAACATCATTTTGTTGTGGATCATTAGAGGAGATTCCGCCACTTGGTTAGTACGGAGGATTATCAGAGGGATTTATAGGAAGCCTTGAGATCATTTCCGTGGGAGATTTAGTATAATCCTTTCCTGTGGATTTTATAGGATTGATGTGGCTGGGTTTTAAATGTCCAGAGGCAATCGAGCTGAACACACGTGCCCTGTGCCCTTCTTCGCTCTTATCAATCAGTGGACTTTCAAGTTTAACCAGAATTACGACGTAGAGGGGAAATAATTCTTTGGAGTTTTACAGTATTGTTGAAGTCCGTGTTTGTACTTTGTGACAACAGCAGGATGAGTCCGGCCAAATTACAAGCCAACAATGTGCTCAGTCCGAAGGAAGTTTTGGCTGTGAAGGAGGTAATTTCACTTTTTTTTTACACTTTATCCTTAATAATAATGCTTTATACACACATTTTTAATTGTTACTAATTAATAGTGCTAATTATTATTATAATTTAATAAAATAAAATAAATTATTATATGAATATCAATCGGATTTTATACTCTGGAAAAAAAAAATTAAAATACCATCGAAAAATCCTGTTAACGAAGCGAAATTTTGCTGCATGAGTGGATTAATTTTATACAAAATAAAAATATAAGTGTTGCCTATACAGTTGACTCTCACTATAACAGCTCTCTTTCTATAAAAGCACTCTCACTATAATAGCCTCCCGGGATCCCCCCGAGAGCTTTATAATGTAAACAGTTCCTTCTAAGTATAACAGCACTTGCTACAACAGCATTTTGCTATAACAGCGAGATTTTTCCTTCGCTAGACCACATTTCTCTCACTACAACCGCCTTTTCTTTCTATAACAGCATTCAGCCGCCATTAAGTATCCCTTTAACTTTAGCTTTTTCTGTATAACAGCACCTGAACTTTCATTAGCACAATTTTATTTCTTTTTTAGCGAACAAACATTTTTAGTAACATTGCTATAATATTGATACATTTGATTAATTTAAAGTGGAGTCTCTATATAACAACTCTGCGAAGGGAAGGGAAAAGATATTGTTATATGGAAAAGTTGTTATATAGTACCTTAAATATGCATCTTACATGTACGAAGGGCTAGAAAAATGATGTTGTTATAGAGAAATGTTGTTATAAAGAGACTTGCTATATGGAGACTCCAAAGGCTTGATTATGTAATATTATGATTTTTTGCCCAATTTTCTATAACAAAATCTTGCTATAACAGTACAACTTCAAAATGCAGATAGGGTGCTGTTATAGTGAGAGGCGGCTGTATACAGTCGAGTCTCCATATAACAGCCCTTGTGATACACAGCCGTCTTTACGTCATTAACGTCATTTTAATTTTGCTCTTGTCCTACATACGAATTGTCTTCGTTATTACGCCGAATTTTGCGCTCCGATGGATGCTGTTATAGAGGGACTCCATTGTATACAGAGGAGTCTCTCTATAGATTCACTGAATGGAATAGAAAAATATATTTTTACTGGTCAATGTTGTGATATAGAATATAAAATGTGTACCACATGTTCGAAGGGCGGAAAAAATCATGTTAAATAATAAATAATGTTGTTATAAAGAGACTTGTTAGAGAGAGACTCCAGTGTACGCATATAATTACCCATATATAATCATATTATTGGATGTACAGATTATATAAATATTTCGAATTGCCATTAAATTTAATTTTGGTGATTGATATTGATTTTGGGTCAAAGCTAAGGGAGCGAATGAAAGATTTGATGCCGAGCCTGAGCGAATACCAACGACATGACGTCTTCTTTGCTAGATTCCTACGAGGTTTGTGATTCTCTTTGTAGGCCTTAAAAATTTGTGTATATAATATATATAAATTTATACATATATGTATATATATATATGGACATATATGTATATGTTTTTTGATCAACGCATCTTTTGATATGGCGTAACAAAATAATTTTGTGACTGAGCACTTTGAATTTTATACACAAATATATATGTATATACATGTGTTATTCATATCTAAATTTCAAATGTTATTTATGTTATTTATGTTATTTATGTTATTTATTTTATTTATTTTTATTTTTGCGTTAACAACACATTTATTTATATTCCCATTTTTTTATTTTACAGCCAGAGATATGGACTTGGACAAAGCCGAAGAGATGCTGCGAAAGGTAAGAATGTTTTTTAAAAAAATCAAAAATATATATAATAATATGGGTACAATTTAAGGCTTTATCATGTGCCGTTTCTGCATCCCTTGGGAATCCATTTCAAGGGTGACAAATCGACCTTGCAGTATAATTTCCACGCTGTATAAGCTCTTTCTCACACTCTTCAAAAGGAGGAAAAGTGACAAAAATGTGTAACCAACAACGTTTTATTTTATGGGCTGGAAGCGTAATAAAAAAGTGGAATGGAAGCCATTTGAGTGTGATTAATAGGAGCATATTCAGGGAAGTTTTTGTATTGAAGGGAATTGTGAGAAGCAATTTGGAAGGTTTTGTGAGCAATAAATTGCTAAAGGAAAAAGAATGAGTTTATCAATAGTAAAAAGGATTGTTTATGCATGTTGTATTCTTGTTTCTGACACTTTATGAGCAATAATGGCATGTGAATACACACAAATATTGCTCAACGCGGAGATTTAAATGCAATTATATTCGATTTTTCCTGAATGTTCCATTTTTATTGAATGATGGTGGGAAAAAATGTAAAAGATATCAATTTTTAAATGAAAATAATGCATTTTTGCAATTGTTTTGAACACGCATAGATGTTGCATTGGAGGAAATGCAGTGAGGTGGACACCGTGATTGGCCGACCGCTTCCCCAATACTTTATCGACGAATGTCCGATTTTGGTGGCTGGCAAAGATAAAGTGGGAGATGTGGGTAAGTCGGACTTGTTTGAAATGACATTTTGGGGTATCATTTTTGCTATTGAATTATTATGATAAAACGTTGAAAAAAAGGTTTTTGTAAATTTTGGAATAAAAATTCGGGGTTCCAATTTTTTAATGTTGAAGGATTGAATGATTGTAAACAAATGGGACAATTGTAAATGGGAAATTGTAAATGGGACCATATTTGACTTGCATTTCCAGTGGTTGTCCTAAAACTGGGTAAATACGACGTTTGCAAAGGGCTGGCTATGGGCTACCGGAACGAATTCATCACATTTGCAATGCAGTACTTTGAATTCGGCCTCAAGGTCTTTCAGCACCTCACGACCAAGGAGGATTATCGCTTCCAATCCTTTGGCATTGTTGACTTGGAGGGATTCCAGTTGCTTAAAGTCATTTCTAAAGACAGTACGTCCATTTTCAAACTCAATTTTTACTTTTTATTACTAAATATTCATATTTTTTGGATCAATGTTTGCAATTACCAGCCTAACTTTTGCATTTTTCAACTAAATTTATGAAATTATTAACTAATCGTTTGCATTGTGCAGCTAAAATTTTCAATTTATGTACCAACTGATTGTTTTTACTTTGCAACTAAGTTTTTGCATTTTTCAACTACACACATGTTTGCGTATAGCAAATAAACGTTGCAATTTTGCAGGTAAATGTTTGCATTTTTCAACTAAATTTTGTTCCACTATAAATGTTTGGATTATTTAACTTTTTTGCATTTATTAGCTAAATGCTTCCATTTAAAAGCTAAATTTTTGTGTTGTATAAGTAAATGTTTACACGTACCAGCTGAAGCTTTGCATTTTTCAACTACACAAATTTGCATTTATCAAATGATCGTTTCAATTTGACACCTAAATTTTTAAGCTGTACAACTTAATTTTTGCATTTTTCACGTCTGCGTTTTTCTAGTAAATATTTGCGTTTCAAGTAAAGTCGGCATTTATCAACTACACAGTTGCATTTTGCCGCTAAATATTTGAATGTTCCAACTAAATATTTGCATTTTATGGTTTGTAACTTACGGGTTGCATTTTAAATTAAAATGCACTTTTCAAGGAAATGTTTGCATATTTCAAGTAATGTTTTGCTTTGCTCAACTAAATGTTTGCATTTATAAATTAATTTTTTGACAAATTGTGCCGCAACGACTTGACATTTAAGTGTTTCCTGAATTAATTATTCCAATTTTAACCAGCTATTGACATCCTCCTGGAGCTGGTGAGGATATTGCAGTCCAACTACCCCGAAAATTTGAAGTGTCTTCGTTTAATTAACGGTAAGACAATTCCGAGGGGACCACTAAATCTACAAATAATGAAAACATATTTCTACATTGTGCACAAAATTTGTGTAAAAAATGGTGTATAATTTACATTGCGCTGCGTAGCCCCCAGAGTATTTACGGTCGTATGGTCCATCATCAATCCAGTATTGACGGCTCGGAGTCGGGGGAAAATTCAAATCTATGGCGGGAACAAGGAGCAATGGAAGGCCATGTTGAGGGAGGAAGTGGATCCGGAAAATCTCCCATCCGAATACGGCGGAGCCATTAGCCATTGTCCAACAGTAAGCTTTCCTTATGGATTTTTTTGCCAAAACATTTTCATTGGAGAAAAATTTATTTACTCAAATCTACACAGAGAAAACTTTATTACAGACATTTGCAGGGATAAAAATTTATTTACGCAAATCCACACGGAGAAAAATGTATTTACAGACCAAGGAGAAAGATTTATTTACAGTAATTTTCAGGGAGAGAAATTTATTTACAAATATTTGCACGGAGAAAAATGTATTTACGGACATTTCCAAGGGGGAAAATTTATTTACAGTAATTTGCAAGGAGAAAGATTTATTCGCAGACATTTGTACAGAAAACATAATTATTTACAGTAGTTTGCACGAACAAAAATGTATTTACAGTAATTTGTACAGAGAAAAATTATTTACAGACATTTGCACAGAAAACAAACATCTTTTAACAGTAATTTGCAAGGAAAACAAAATATGCCTAGTAATTTGCAAGCAAACAAATTTATTTGCACAGAAGAAAATATTTATAGAAATTTGCACGAACAAAAATTTATTTCCAGAAAATTTCAAGGAAAAAAAATTATTAACAGAAATTTGCGCGGACAATATTTTAATTAAAGCTATTTGCACGCAGAATATTTTATTTGCAGATATTTGAGCGGAAAATATTTTATTTCTAGAAAGTTTTACAGTTAGTATTTACTAAAAATTTCACGCAGTTATGTAAATGTAGCATAACGAGTATATATAATTACAAGTGCATGTATTTGCAAAAATTTCCATGGCTATAGATGTATGTTTTTACAGAAATTCGCACAGTTATAGAAGTGTATGTATTTGCAGAAATGTATTTAAAAATTGCATCAATAAATTAAAAATAAATGGTGGGATATTTAACAGGCCATATTCTCAAGCTTGGACGTGTTCCCAAGGTACAAAAGCTTCCCGGAGGAAGAGCTGACGTCCGTGCCGGTGGAGGCGGGGATGTTTCACAAGGTCGAATTTGAACTTCCGGCTGGAGCGGAAATCGCATGGAATTTTAAAACGGAAGGAAATGACATTGGCTTCCGAGTACATTGTGACGATCTGGGCCAGGACATTGTCCCATATGCCCGGGTCGACTCCCATCTCTTCACCCAAAAGGGCCTCGTCACTTGCAAGGAATCTGGGAAATGTACGTCCAATTTGTTGCTAATTAAATAAATAAAATAAATATAAAAACCAAGAATCAATAAATAAGTTTTAAATTAATAAAATTAATAATTTATTTATCCCCATTACAGATTCCCTTGTCTTCGACAATTCATACAGCATGTTCACGACCAAGACGCTTCGTCTCGTCGTGAAGACCTATAATCCACCAGCCTAAACGAGCCTTCGGATTTTGGGAAAATCAAGCGGAAATGTACAGCAAATTGCAAGCTGTGACAACTGAATTGTGTGATAAACTATCCTACATTATTTTGTCATTTATGTACCTATATACTTAAATTTTATATAATATGTATATCTATATGTATATTTAAATTACCTTTTGTATAAGTGTGTCTGTAAATACGCAATTTTGTGCTATATACATGCATGTAGAAAGGGGTATAATAATAATACATTTTCTTCTACTTGCTCAAATCATTAATAGACGGGGATAATACGGAGGTTTTGAAGTAGATTTAATTTTTATGCTCCTCTATATATTAATATTTTTAAACATACGCAATTTTTTTTCGTATTCATGTGGGTCTGACTTTCGAATAAAAACCTTCTACTAAAGTTCCATCAATCCTGTTTCACTTTAATCCTATCGTATAGACGGCCATGTGGTCAAAAACGTTACTCTGGAAATGATGGAAACAATTTGTTTTTGTGTATTTATTATTCACTCAACATCAACGTTTCGTCAACGACTTCGGCATTTTATAAGAAGAAGAAGAAACGCAAAGCAATAATTCTCGGATGCGCTAAAAGTACTAAAGATAGCATTGCATAATACATTTATTGAATTAATAATATATCATAATCATAAATCCTAATAATTCATACTACAGATACGCTGATACGTACGTACGTGATAATTCTATAGCTATATAAATACAGACATTATACGCGCAGCGTATGTATAATGCAATATTATTATATTGTATATACATATATATATTATATACAAACATTTTTATTGAAAATTTTACATACATATTATCTTGTTTACGTTAAAAGACTTTGCAGTTTGCATTTTGCACGGACAAGACGACAAGAAAGAAATGGAGAAATAGATTATCGTAATTTAATTATGAAATTCGGGTAATAATAATAATTAATATAAAAATTACATATTAATTATGAATATAGAAATAGAAATGTAAAACGTGTAAGTGTAAGGTGCAAGTGCAAGGGAAATTCATTAGATGATTAGAATTAAAAATGGAAGAAGATGTTGACAATTTGGTAGGGAAAGATTCATCCTCACCAGAAGCGCCGGTGACGCCCTCCGCCAATTCAGCGCATCCCGCTGTGGAATGCTCTGAGGTAGCCCCTGAGACCCTCTATAGTCCCTCCTTGCCCTTAATGCCCTTTCCCCAACTCCCTTTTAATGGAGATTTCCGTGCTTCCTTCGAATTCGCCGAAGTCTTCGGAAATTATAAGAGAAAGAGTATCGCAAATTCTCAAACGCAGCAAGACGATGCATCGATGCACGGTTCCTTTTACAAACTTACAAAGTATCTGTTTTCCTTTTTAGGGCGTCTAAAAAACGTCATCTTGAAAACGTTTCACTTTTACCAAATGTCCGTTTTTAGGAGGAGTAAAATACTAATTTTACAATACAATGGAGTCTCTCCATAACAGCATGGACTGTATTACGTCAAAAAATTTGCAGCATCTTGTACATAGAATATATTTAATAATTGTGTTCTCTATACCAGCATTCCTGTTATAACAGCAAAATTTTGGGTTTCGTTAAATGCTGTTATAGAGAGACTCACTCCACTGTATTTTGACCAAACGCATTAACACGAATTATGAAACGAGACGTTGAACATGGTTTATTTTAAAAAATACATTTCTTATAGAAAATATTTATCTCTTGCTGCGCAGATTGCAAATTGTAATACTCTCTCTCGTTCCTCCAAAAAGCTTGACCCACTCACGCGACCAAAAAAAAATCCCCGAAGTTCCTACAACAACTCTTTAGATACTTGACCTACCCCGACCTCTCGGATGTGCGTCAAGTGAGTCGGGCCTGGAACTCGGAGGCCTGTCACCAACTCCAGGAAATCAGTTACATTCACCTCTGCGGGAAGTCGGAGGAGGACATCGAGGAGGTCATTGACCTCATCAACTTCGTCATCATCCACAGCTTCCATTCCTCGATCAAGAATCTCTTCGTCTACGTCAAGGAGAAGGTGGGAGACGCCCTCGGGAAGTTGCTGGCCCTCAATTACAAAATCACGATCGTGGGCCTTAATTACCACACCGATGGCACGAGGATCCGATCGGAATTGGAGGGGAAAAGAATCCTCTGTAATTTCCTCCAAAAATATGGGGCGGACATCGGTCAAATCGTGTACGTCTATGACAAGTCCTTGTTGGAGGAATCGGATCAGGAGGGCGAAGTGGAATTGATTTCAGGTCAAGAAAATGTCGGAATACCTGAGGGCGATGTGGCCTTGTCCGATGTCGCATCGGACATGGAAAACGTCCCCTTATTGGGGATGGAGGACCTAAAAATCAAGGGGGAATTGTCGAAACTGGAAATCTTCGAATATTGGGAGAGACATTCCAATTCCACGGCCGAGAACTTGACGTTCATCCTCGAGATTCTGGCCAAATCGCCGAGGCTGGCAAAGATTGTGACGAATACGAAGCACAACCTCCTGTACGATGGCCTCATCTTCCACCATCGGGACATTTTGAATCGAATCACGGATCTTCACCTCATCGATGTCCACCTCCCCACCTTGGGCCTCCTCTTCGAATCGATGAATCTCAACGATGCTCACATTAAATCAATGGCTATCCAAGCCTGGAATAATTCGACCAATCGGATAAATCCGAGAGTATTACAAAACGTCTTCAACCACATCGCTCAGTCCGTCGAGGAATTCTCGATATCGTGCATCGACTTTGTCGTCGAGGAGGTTCATGGCCTGCCCGTTTGCCCCAGGTTGGAATCACTTCTTTGCCACGATTGGACGGGGGAACTCAGTGCCTTTGCGACCGTGGAGCGCATGCCCAAACTGAGGACGATTTTCGTGTCCGATTTCGGCTTTGACATCGCTCACGGAGGACATCATTTCCCTCTTCGGCCACATGAGGGCGTGGAGCACTTTGGGGTTCGGGGTGTGGGCTTGAAGAATCGGAGGACGGTGGATCTGTACTCGTCTCTGATCGACCATGCGAGTCTCCTGTATCCCCGCGTCACCCACTTAACATTGAGCATGGATAGTGTGAGCAGCAAACTCATCCTGGCTGTGCCCAGGGCTTTTCCCGGACTTCAACATCTGGAGCTCCAGGCGTATTACACTATTTCGGACCCCGAAGTCCGGTTTGAGAATATCGATGAGATCTTCACCGGCATCAATCATTATACGCTGAGGAAGCTGGAGAACACGCCGGAATTAGAGCGGATCCGAAGGGCGCCGTCGCTCCGGGATTTAGAAGGTGTATATCGTCATTGACGTGTAAACCGTACTAATTTTAGATCGAAAAGTCGGTAATTCCAAGACTAGCGGATTGTCCCCTTAATTCCAAAACCGGCTGTCGTCTACCCACATTTTCCATTTATACGACTCGTGGTCGTCTCCTCTGATTGGGATTTTTGTCTGTCTTCTTCACTCATTGTCTCTTTATTCTTGATTTAATTCCTTCCTTTTGATTGCGATTTTTGTCTCTCTTCTTCACTCATTGTCTCTTTATTCTTGATTTATTTCTTGCCTTTTGATTGCGATTTTTGTCCGTCTTCTTCACTCATTGTCTCTTTAATCTTGATTTATTGCTTGCCTTTTGATTTGCTTTTTGTCTGTCTTCTTCACTCATTGTCTCTTTATTCTTGATTTATTTCCTACCTTTTGATTGCGATTTTTGTCTCTCTTCTTCACACATTGTCTCTTTATTCTTGATTTAATTCCTGCCTTTTGATTTGCTTTTTGTCTCCTACCTTGTTTTTTGTCTCTTTTGTTTATTGCCTTTTGATTTGTTTTTTGTTTCTTGATTTGTTTTTTGTCTCTTGATTTATTTTTTGTCTCCTTTGTTTTTTGTTCTTTGATTTGTTGTTTGTTTCTTCATTTGTTGTTTGTTTCTTGATTTGTTGTTTGTTTCTTGATTTGTTGTTTGTTTCTTGATTTGTTGTTTGTTTCTTGATTTGTTTTTTGTCCTTTGATTTGTTTATTGTCCTTTGATTTGTTTTTTGTCCTTTGATTTGTTTTTTGTGTCTTGATTTGTTTTTTGTGTCTTGATTTGTTTTTTGTTTCTTTATTTGTTTTTTGTCTCTTGATTTGTTTTTTGCCTCTTGATTTGCTTTTTGTGTCTGGAGCTCCTGACTTGCTTTTTATCTTCTGATTTATTTTGTCTTTGTTTGTTTTTGGTCACTTGATTTGTGTTTTGTCACTTCATTTGCTTTTAGTCACTTGATTTGTTTTTCCTCTTGAAATTTTTTTAGTCTTTTGAATCATGTTTTGTCTCTGGATTTATTTTTCGCCTTTTGATTTGTTTTTTTGCCTCCTAAATTGTATTTTGTCTTTTCATCCGTTTTTTGTCTGTTGAATTGTGTTTCATCTCTTCAATTGTGTTTTATCTTTTCAATTGCGCTTTGTCTCTTGAATTGTGCTTTGTCTCTTAATTTGTTTTTTGACTCTTTAATTTTTTGATTTACTTTTTTGTATGCTCTTTCTTCCTGATTTGATTTTTGTGTTCCTTGTTTTATGTTTCTCTTTCATTTCGATTTTTTTGCCTCTTTTTTATTTCTTCTTGGTGAGGTTTTGTCCATTTCTTCTTAATTTTTGTTCTTTGACTCGTAATTTTTTATTGGTCTTGCCCCTTTCTCCTTTGTTTATTGTTACCTCTTTTTTCTGGTTTGACCCTTTCTTCTTTGCTTGTTTTTTGTCTCTTTTCTCTCTTCTTGACTTGGCTCTTTGTCTCTTGTCTTTCTTATTCTTGACTTGCTTTTTATCTCGTTCTTTTGGTTTGTTTGAGGAAGAGAGAGAGAGAGAGAGAGCAGGGAGCAAGAAAAAAATAAGGCAAGGAAAAAGTTACAGAAGCGAAAATCAGAAAGACACAGATTAGATTACAATAACGATGCCATAGACAAAAATAAGTCAAGGAGGAAGAGACAAAAATTAGACAAGGCTGGAGTCGATCATAAATGGAAATTTTCTATAATTGAGGCTCTTTTTGGAATTTCAGAGCTAAATTGTGTGACGGTTCAGCAGAACGGCCTAGGAATCATGCTGACGGACAACAGCATCAAGTACGGCATTGCAAAGATCCCAGCCCTGAAGACCTTCGTATTTGACATGGTAAGCTTAAACCACTTTAAATCTCTTCTACATGTATTCCCTTTATTACGCAAACTGTCTTGGAAATAGCTATAATTAAAAATGGACCCATAGGTACAAGAAAAAAATTCCTTGCCGTGGATATTTGTGGCTGATGCATAAATGGAAACATATTGATAACATCATAGCATTTATAAAATGGAAATATTCCTCTTTGTATCTCTTTGACAGCCGGTTGTTCTAGAAAATCTAGCAATTGGTAACCAGGGTATTGTTAATCCCGGATTATAATCCCGGGATTACGGATTCGGATTACGGATTACGTAATCCGAATCCGTAA
>JAQGBT010001677.1:0-29745 GCA_034698585.1 Disparrhopalites patrizii | reverse complement strand
AAAAGAACAAGAGAGAAAGAGAGCGAAAGAGAGAGAACGAAAAAGAACAAGAGAGAAAGAGAGCGAAAGAGAGAGAAAGAAAAAAAAGCAACAAAGAGAGCGAAAGAGAGAGAAAGAAAAAAACAAGCAAGAAAGAGAGGGAAAGAAAAAACAAGCAAGAAAGAGAGAGAAAGAAAGATAAAGAGAGAAAGAGAGCGAAACAGAGAAAGAAAAAAACACGCAAGAACAAGAAAGAGATAGAAAGAGAGAGAGTAAGAGAGAGAAAGAAAGAGAAAGGGAGAGAAAGAGAGAGAAAAAAAGAGAGAAAGAGAAAAGGAGAGAAAGAAAGAGAAAGGGAGGGAGGGAGAGAGAGAATGAGAGAGAGTGGTTGATGAAACCAGACTTGCTCATCTCATCACCGATGCACCATCGGGGGATTTTTGGTCAAATATTCTCATGTGGAACAGTTTATCTTGTAACTTGTAGCTAAGCATCATCAGGGTTGCCCATAATGCATTTCCCCTTCACTCTCCGTCCCACTACAACTACTGCCATGCTACACGGAGAAAAAGACGTACAAGAACTAGTAGTAGCCGTCATCATACATGTAGTAGTGGCATTTGTCTAAATAAGAGAAAAAAAACATTTTTTGGGGTGGGTTGAATCGCAATCTGTGTATGCGGAAACCCATTTTTTTTACATACCAGCCAAGCCAAAATTGCTTGTATACTTGTTGTTTGTTTTTTTTCTCTCTTTCACCGTCAGATTCCAGTATCTCTCTCTCGCTCCATGCCGCCTAACATGGGAATCTTATCGACGAACTTGATCCCATACTCCATTGATTCTTATGGTCACAATTATTCCCTAGTAATTATTATTCCTATGTCTTCCATCCACACTAAAGGTTAAAAGGGAAAAAAAGTAGGAGTAATGTACTATTTTTTTAATAGTAATTGTTATCACTTGTTCCTCAATATTACTCTATAACATCCTACACGGATGTTTCCCTTTCAGTATGGTATCTCTCCCCTTATTTACTTTATGTATAGGCTAAAGGAGTTTTTTTGAAGGAGGTGGAGGAGGAAAGGAAAATGTGTGCTGGGAATAATGCAAAGTGTATTTAGGATTATACATATAGTGTATATAAAAGAAAGGATTTTTTTTATGTTATTGTTTTGCCCCGTAAAAGGGAACAAGTCCATATTACACGAGCGCATGCAATCTTCCCACCAGGCTGTTATGCAGTTAGCAAGGCTAATTTGAAGAAGCGTAGCAAATCACTCATTCCTCTCATCATTATACCCTCCGTAATTACTTGGTATATACGCACAGACTGGCTTTCTGTCCATGTGAGAGTGGTGTGGTGCCGGAGGAAAAACAAACAGTGAGAAATTTTTTGAATGTCAAATTCCTCAGTGGACAGTTTTTTTTCTTTTTTTCCTTCCTCCTATGTCACATTGTTTTGTAATTTTCTTATGCAACTTTTAACTTCCTCTTCTTTTTCCTTCTCTGTCTTTCCCTTTCTTTCGTGTAATTCCTCTTTTTCTCCTTTTCTTCTCTCAGTTTCTCTCTTTTATTTCCTCTTTTTCTCCTTTTCTTCTCTCAGTTTCTCTCTTTTATTTCCTCTTTTTCTCCTTTTCTTCTCTCATTTTCTCTCTTTTATTTCCTCTTTTTCTTCTCTCGTTTTCTCTCTTCCTTTCTGAATTTCTTCCCATTTCTTGTCTCATTTTCTCTTTTCGTTTCGGATCTTCTCTCCTTTTCTTGTCTCATTTTCCTTTTCTCTCCTTTTCTTGTCTCATTTTCTCTTTTCTTTTATAATTGTCTCCCATTTTCTTGTCTTCTTTTCCTTTCTGATTTTCTCCGCCTTTCTCGTCCCATTTTCTCTTTTCTTGTCTGATGTTTCTCACTTTCTTCTCTCATTTTCTCTCTTCTTGTCTGATATTTGCTTCCTTTTTCACTTTCATCTCTCATTATTGTTTTTGCTTCCTGATTTTTTTCCCTTTTCTGATCTCAATTTCGCTTTTCCTGTCTGATGTTTGCTTTCTCACTTTCGTCGCTCATTACCGCTTTTCCTTTCTGAGTGTTTTCCGTTCTCCCGTTTTTTCTGATTATGGCTTTTCCCTTCTGATTTTTTCTCTTTCTTTCTGGCGCTTTCTTTCCGAATTTTTCCCTTTGTTTTTGAAAATTGCATTTTCGGGTATTTTCCCTCGTTGTAGTTGTTTTTCTCGGGTTTCCTCTATTTTCGTTGACTATCCTATTCCCTCCGTTTTCTCCCATTTCCTTTTTCTCTCTCACCGTCCTCCAATTTCTCTCTACATTTACCTCCTGAAGGAATCTCTATGAACTTATCTCCATATCTCTCCCAGAAATCCTCACTCCTGAGTTCTCTTCCCATGCGTTTACACACATGGGACTTTTTTTTACCATGAATACTATGTCGGGGTTGAATGAGTGTAGGTGTAATTTAAAGGTTGGTGCACGAGTATTCCTTTACAAATACAAAGTGTTCCGGGGGACTCCTCCCTTTTGGCAGATTGAAAATGGAGAGAGAGAGAGAGAGAGAGAGAGAGATGTATGCGGGTGTATAAGAGGGCAAGACCTAAAAGTTCTTAGGCTGTACTTGGAAGGGCGAAAAATTTCTCAAAATGTTATTATGACATTGTCCCTTTAAGCATAATCCACCATGCCCTGATGAATGATGACAAATATCAGAATGTTATTTCATTTGCATGTGTAAATCGGAAATCTTACTTTTATGAGTCTCATATGTATTCCTCATATTTCCCCCTTCTTTCTCTCCCCCTTTTTTGTCTCTTATATTTCTCCCTTTTCTTCTCTTCCTCTCCGTCTCCGTTTTATCTCCCACTCCCGTCTATAATTTCTATCCTTCTCTCTCTAAACGTCTCTTTCTCCTGGCAGGCTTCTCACGTTGTTTCTTTTACTCCATATGTGACAGTCTTGCTCATAAATAACGTTTCCGTGCGCTTTCGCGAAATACCACTTCCTCTTCTCTCCGCCCTCTCTCTCTCTATTTTATCAAGCAAAAAAAAAATCCCTGAGTTCGAAAGATCAGCAGCTCATATGTTCCTGATCATACAGCGGAACGTGACGGGGCATTCTAAACATTTGGTGTGATTCACAAGAAGTCATACGTCATTCTTTTGTACCGCCACAAAATGTAAAAAAAAATCCTATACACGCTCTTAATCATGTAATTGCATTTTGCACACAAGCTTTCATTTTTTTTTCCATTCCAAATATTCGGCACCTTTGACACGGCTTAGCAAAAGACGATCCGGTAGAAATTCGTATGTTTGCCCTTTCCTCTCTCCCCTTTGACTCCTCCAGCACTTTTGCATACATTTCACCTTCAGGCCTCGACATTAACAAAGAGCTTCCTTGTCCCACCGTATTTACTACAAGATTATTATTGATCCTCCGACACACTATGACGCTCTCTTTTAGCTCTCTTGAAAGCCTTTATAAAAGGCACAGGCATGGGTCTGTTTCCGTCCTGACCCAAAAATCAAGCAGAGGAGGAGGAGAGGAAACAGACCCCAGACATTGTGTATAGTTAATATTCCAATTACTTGGAACAAATGAGGTGTGTCTGGTGTTTCTGGTCCCGGTTAATATATGACTGTATATCTATATATATATATATGCATATAACTTCTGTTGTAAGTAGTAACCAGTTGCCCCCAAATCTCTCAATGCCCCAAAAAATGGGATGGAAGGACACCATAAATATAGAGTCAATTGTAAAAGATATTTCTGGATCTAAATGGAACGGGTAAACCCTTGAGAATTTCACTTCCTTAAAATCATCCTTTTGCATAGGAAATATTATTCTATTTTAAATGTGCAAATATATACATATGTATATATGTATATGAAATTTGTACATAAACTATACCAACCGAACCGAATGGAACACTCCTTTGATGCGTAAATATTGGCACGGAAGTAACACTATAGTTTTTCTGAAATTTGAGAGTATAAGTGTGAGAAGATTATATAGAGAAAATTAATCGGATTCGATTCCTGGATGTCAAGAAGAAAAAAAAAGGTTTTTTTTTTGGTCCTACAACAAGTGGGCCAAGGTTAAATCCAAATGTACGCCCTACACCTTGAGAGTGAAGAATCTCTTTTGGAAGCATTTCTTTCTGCAAATATTCCGTCTCTCTTATAACGAAATAATTAGTTATTTTCCCAATGCGGTAGACGTATAATAATATGTAGCATAGCCGTCCAAAAGAAATTTTGCCACACACACACAAAAACAGACATGTGCCAATGCTATTGATATACAGAGCAAATATGGGAACTTGTAGGAACAAATGGCCAGAGTTGAAGAAGAATTATTAGTTAAGGAGGAGAATCAATTATTATTACGCAAATAATCCCTTTTAAAAAAAATTTGCCCACCCTTCTAAAGAGAGAAACGAAGCTTGATCATTTGTATTCTGGTCTCGTTCTGAAAAAAAAAAAAGATCTATCTATGTACTCTTTACCCTGTAGCAACAACACATTTGTAAAAGTCTTGGAAGCCTCCAAAACCTTTTAAATACCTACTTACAATTCATCCCTTTGATATTAAGAGGAGAGTGAGAGAATACGAGGGATCATACATGGTTTTTGGTGCGTGAACATTTGAGTAATACCAGTAGTAATAAATTTTAGTGGGACATGCATAGAGATGATTTTTTTTCTTCACCAGGGGAGAGGGGGTGGAATGAATAGAGAGGCAATCGCACGTAATTAATATTATGGAAAGTGGGAAGTCAGACTATGAAGGGTGTAATAGTAATAATAATAAGGATTACAATTATAATAATAATATTTTTTTACGAAACCTGCCAACTTAGAGGTGCTGGGAGAAAATTGTTGTATTTGCACGTAATTGCTTTAATATGTATGTATAAACACGGTGCTTTGAGGGATGCACCAGTTCATGTTCGTCTTGTAGCACCTAAAATGTCATGAGGGGAGCATATGCAAGGAAGGTTACGAGGAGTTGTCGATGAATGAACCAAACAAAACTTTTGTGTATATTATTCTCCCTATTTTTCTCTCTCTCTCTCTCTCTCTCTCTCTTTCTCTCTCCCTTTCCATCTTTTCATTTCTCTTTCTTTTCTCTACCTTTTTCTCCCTTTATGTCTCTCCCTTTCTCTCTTTTCTTTCCTTTTCTCCCTCGCTATTCTCTCCTGTTATCTCTATGTCCTCTCTTTTTATTCTCTCTTTCTTCTCTCTTTTCCCGCTCTTTCCTTCTCTTTTTTTCCCTCTCTGTTTCTTCCTCTCTTGTCTCTCTCTTTCTTCTTCTCGTGTCTCTCTCTTTCTTCTTCTCGTGTCTCTCTCTTTCTTCTTCTCGTGTCTCTCTCTTTCTTCTTGTGTCTCTCTCTTTCTTCTTCTCGTGTCTCTCTTTCTTCTTCTCGTGTCTCTTTCTTTCTTGCTCTCTTATCCTTCTCTTTCTTTCTCTCTTATCCTTCTCTTTCTTCCTCTTCTGTCCCTCTCTTTCTTCCTCTTCTGTCTCTCTCTTTCTTCCTCTTCTGTCTCTCTCTTTCTTCCTCTTCTGTCTCTCTCTTTCTTTTTCTCTTGTTTCTCTCTTTCTTCCTCCCTTGTCCCTTTCTTTGTCCCTTTCCCCTCTCTTTCTATCTCTCTTTTCACTCTCTATATGTCTCTCTTTCGTCTCTCTGTTTATTTCTCTGTTTCTCTTCCTCTCTTTTTTCTCTTGCCTTGTCCACTCTTTGTCTCTTTGTATTTGTTTGAGTCCCCTCCTCTCTTTCTTCCTCTCTCTTTTTCTATCAAACTGTATCTCTGCTTTTATTCTTTCCCGCTCTGTTTTTTTGCTTGTTTTATCGCTGTCTCTCACTCGTTCTTTCCCTCTTTCTCTCATCCTTTCTCTCTTTGTTCTTTCTCTCTCTCTCTCTCCCCGGTTTTTTTGTCATCCTCTCTCTCTCTCTCTTTCCCTGTCATCGTCTCTCTCTCTTTTGTTCACTCTCTTCCTCCTTTTCTCTTTACGCTACATTTTCGTCTCTCTCCGTCTTGGTCTCTCTTGATTTGTGCCTCTGATTCTTCGTCTTCCTACTCCTCTTTCCCTCTCCTACTTTTGTCTCGCTCGTCGTTCCCCTCTTTATTTCTCTCTGCCTCTTCCCTTTGAAATAGGATGAAGGTTGTTGGAGTAAAAAGAAAATAAACGATGGACTTATTACGGAAACTGAAGGTCGTTTTCCATAATCTGGTGTAGTGAAGTGATGTTGCCCACCTACATTTTGGCACCAACTTGGTCTGCTCCTCAAAAATGTTTGTTTGACTTCATATACACCATACATTGTATATACACACACACATGTATACATCCACCACTGTGATTACCACAGAAAAAAAAAACTTGTCTCATGCCAAAGATCACACTATATATGAGCACAGTGCTTTCATATCTTCCTGTCTATTTAGACACACAGTGTGTCCGCCTTGATACCAATTTAGTTGATAGTAGATAGTTGCCTACGCTTGTATCTGTGTACTTACAATTATAGAGCAAAAATTTTTGCTAGCATCATTTCCTTCATTTCACACCACCAACCGTCATCTTCGTCGTCGTCGTCCTCCGGCTGGCTCCTACGAAAAAGCGTTGAGGGAAGAGACAGAAGAAAAAAATTTAAGAGAAACATAATATATAGAGTCAATGTGTGCCAATCTGTCTATGGGTACTTACGTCTGCCATTAAAAGTGACTTGACTTTGTGGCTAAAATACTGAACAGATGTGACGTGGAGTTGGAATGACACGAGCTTGATTAGGACATCATGAATGATAAACACACAGCCTTGTGTTTTCGTGATTTTTTAGCGATGTACATATGATAAAAGTGTGTGTATTTTTTTGTATCTTCCTTTTTGACAAACCTCCTATAGTAAAAACACTCACAGTCCCGTTTTTGTCTACTTGTATAGCTCTTTTTTTTTTATTTGTTCAAGATGACAGATGAATAACTTTTCTCTATAGTCACGGAGGATATATTTCTATTACTTGAACATGTATACGTGAGGCTTTTTCTGAAAGTTATACCTTTCAACAATAAACATAAAAAAAACTGATAATCAAATCGTGTGATTTGATTCGGTTTCTTCATCTTATGGAGTCTTGGTCTGAATACTGAAGACACATACACATGTTATGTTTGCGTCTCTCTACATGTGCTTTTCCAAGGAATTGAGGCTGGCAAGGCATGAGGAGGAGAGAGATGCTCAAACATTTTTTATATAAAGGGTTGATGATTACGAATTACGATTATTGTCTGACCAAATAAGGAAACCATAGTTTTTTTATCCTTCATTTTTCCTCCCTGTCTCATTTTTAACTCTCGCTCTCTCTCCATCTCTTTTACTCTCTCATCTCCTGACTCTAGCCTGCCTCTTTCATCTCTTTCATAATCGAAGCCTCTGTCTCTCTCTCTTTTCTCTTTTAATTTTGCTCTCTCCTTCTCCTTTTTCTTCTCTCTTTCCGCCTGCAACTCCTTGTCTGTGCCATTTCTTCATCTCTCCCTCTCTCCATATCTCTTCGTAAGAATGAGGTACAAAGAAGCTGTAGCAGCTTTACGGGGATGCAGGCAATGGACCTTTATCAATGTCCACCACTTTTTTTTTTATATTACATATAGTTCTACTTTATGTGGTGAGGGTGAAGGCAGCAACGACAAGAAAATGGATACTGACATGATTATTTCTTTTTGGTTAAGCATTCTCTTCGGTATTTATTTTTCATAACCAAAAAAAAAAAAATTACAAGCAGTGGCACAGGCCATTGGACTCCCCCTACGACGTACCTCTATTGACATTTAAAGGTTGTCATTTGTTTAAGATTGTCACCGGTCCCATTTATAATGATTACTCCTTCGTCTCACATCCCATACTATGGTTTTTCACTTTAAGGGGAACCCATTGTGCGGTCAACCGTAATAGCATGGGAAACAGGGAGGGAGAAAGAGCAAAAAGATGCAGAAAACAAGGGAAGAGCGATGGGGAAAAAGCTAATGAGATAGAGAAAGAAAAAAGAAATGTAGAGAAAGAGATCGAAAGAAAAACAGAAAAAGAACGATAGAAAACATTGAGACAATGGGTGTGTTGAAAAACACAGACTTCCCAGATTTCTAGAATGCCCGCTATATTAAAGGATAGCAATAATTCTAGAAATCTGGAATATCTGTGAGTTTTTCAACACACTCATAAACATAAAGTAATACATAAACAGAAAGAGAGAAAAGCAGAAGAGAAACTTGAAGAAGAATAGAAAGGGAGAGTAGAAAAATAGCTAAATAAAGATAAAGAATTAAAAAAGAAATAGAAAAAGAAAAAGAGAGAAAAATAAGAACGAAATAGAAAGTGAAAGAAAAAGGGATAAAGAGAGAAGAAAGAGAAAAAGGGATAAAGAGAGACATACCAAGAGAGAGGAAAAAGAATAAAAAAAGAAATGAAAAAGAGGGGAAAAGAAGTACAATGAAATAGAAAGAGAGTGTAAAAGAAAGAGCAAAATAGAAAGTGATAGAACAAGGGATAAAGAGAGAACGAAGAGAGAGAAAAAAGGATAAAAAGAGAAACATACAGAATGAAAGAATATAAGAGAAAAGAGCGACAAACGGAGATATAGAAAAGGGGAAAATAGAGTAATAGAAAAAAGATAAACAAAACAGAGTGGGAGAGTACGAAAGAGAGCAACGAAAGGGAAAGAGTGGTAGTAAAAGAGTTGAGAGCAAATTCCATTACTCGTACTTGGCCACATTCTACAGTTACAAGTTTGTGGCACTGATAAATCACAGGTAGGATTGAGAGAGCCATGAAAGGACTTGTGATCCAACTGGCTGTAAACGTACCTAGCTCTTTCACACACACACGTAGTTATGCGATTACACGACAAAAAGTTTGACCTTACGTCATTTTCCATTGAATTAGAATTAGAATAATCCAATGTAGAGAGAAACCTTGTAAACCCGTGAATCAATAATTCAAACAAAAAAACCTAAATTGTAAAAAACACAGTACTGTTTGGAGGGAGGCAACCCTCTGGAATAGTAATTATCACTTCCTCTCTTGCTCCTATATGTAGTGAAAAAAAGCATTTTTTAAACAAATGTGCGCATAAATTGTCTCCGTTTGAAGATCCACACTTTTCCGCATGAGGAAGCAACAATTAATTCCAATTCCAACAACTTGTTACGTTGGGAAGTATGGAGAAAAAATTGTAATAATTACTGCCAACAATATTTATTATCTTCGTTTAAACTGCTGAAGCTCATCATCGTGGACAGAATGATGGACAGATCGTCGGCATGTATCAGGTGAAGGTATGTACGGCGGGAGGAGGGAGAGAGATTTGGTTCGAGTAATAAAATTAGACATTTTATTTCCCCAGGGCTCCAATTTACAGTGGGGCTTTCCTATACACATGGGGGCAAACAGCAAGATTGTATTAAATTCATGGGCTCAAGTTATTTTACATAGTCAAAACTTGTCAGGTCATTTCAGCTGTCAGGCCTGTTGAGTAGCTTTGCAAGTGTTGGGCTGTATTAAAAAGTAACCGAAATCACCATAACGGGCCTCTGTCTCTCTGCACGTCTCTCTTTCTCCCTGTCTCTCCTTCTTCCTCTCTCTCCGTTTCTGTTTCCTCGTTTTCTGCCTCTTTTCTTCTTTCATACATTTTCACTCTCCTCCTTCTTTCTCTCTGTCTCTTTCTCGGTGCTTCTCTCTCTCTCTCTCTCTTTCTCGGTGCTTTTCTCTCTCTCTGTTTCCTTATCTTTTCTCTCTTTCTCTGTTTCTTTCTTTTTCTCTCTCTCTCTTTCTCCGTGTTTTTCTCTCTCTCTCTTTGTTTCCTTCTATTTTCTCTCTCTCTTTGTTTCCTTCTCTTTTCTCTCTCTCTTTGTTTCATTCTCGTTTCTCTGTCTTGCTCTTCTCTCTCTTTCCTACTTTTGTCTCTCTGTCTTCCTTTTCTCTCTCTTTCCTTCTTTTGTCTCTCAGTCTTCCTCTCTTCTCTCTTTCCTTCTTTTGTCTCTCTTTCTCTCTCATTTTGTTTTTCATGTGTCTGTCGTTTCCCAGTCTCTCTACTTTTTCCTCTCCTTTTTCTCGTGCTCTGCCTATTTGCCACTTTCTCTCTCTCTGTGGATATCTACCACTTATTTCTCTCTCTCTCTCTCTCTTTCACTGTCTATTCTATCCTCTCTGTTTGTCCGTTTCCCATCTCTCTGGTTTCTCTTCCTTCGTTTCTCTCTCTGTGTCTCGCTCTCTTTTCTCGTTTATATTGTTTGCCTAATTTTCTATTTCTCATTACTTTTCTCTCTCTCTTGCTTCTCCTTTCTCTCTCGGTTTCTCTCTTTTCTCCGTCGCTTTCTCTTTTTTCTTCCTATTTTTTCTCCCTGGGTTTCTCTCTTTTCTCCCTCGCTTGCTTTTTTCTCCTCTTTACTCTTTTCCCTCTTCCTTGTTTTCTATGTTTTATTTCCGATTCTCTTCCTCTGTTTCTCTCTTTTAACATCTCTTTCTCTTCTGTTCTCGTTATTTCCCTCCCTCCCTTTCTCTCTCGCCCATTATGAATTCTCTAAAAAAAATCTCCCTAGTCATTTGCCTTCATTAGATGGAGTAAAGTGAATGGATTGCGGCTAAAATGTGAGGAGAGGCTTGTGACAAGCTTGACAAATGTGGTGGTCAAAGAATCTTTTCTTCTTCATCTGTTTCATCTTTCTTCTGCAATTTTTTTTTTTTTTGAACCAAGCATTTTTTGTTGTTACACTCATACCTTATACCCTGAGGAGTGAGGGGAGAATCTATTACGGCAATGATTTGACTAATATTATTACTCACCTAGCTACCTGTGTACATTCCATACAATGGCTCTCTGGTATGATGTTATTGAAAAGAAATTCAGATGTCTAAATATGAAGAAGAAAAATAATTTAGTCACGACTGGTACGACAAGGATATTTTCCAAATGGCGGAGTAAATGATCAGAATTAAAATTTTGGTTTTTCTGAATGTAGGTAGTGGTCTGATTTTGAGTTGTTTTGCTCACTTGGGAGTTTGGGAGATTGTATAAAGTGATTCATTGGTAAAGGCGATTGCTTGTGGAGGCGTTTACCATAATCGTCTGTATTATTAGTCCATATGGTTTAGAGCGTTTGAAACAAGTTAAAACGAATGAGAGGATTGCATAAATGAAGCAAAGTAATCGAATGAGAGGGCAAAAATGGTTGCAATTAGGTGTAGTTGAGTCAACAAAGTAATGATTGAATGGTCTTATTTAATTTCTGATTTATATATGTATGTGTACAATGCCTACTCCATCAGTTTTTGGGTCGTACATTGACCCCAATTTCTCTTGAGTGAGAAGACTTATATATGTTCTGAATAAATAAATATGGATTGAGTGTGAAGTTTTTAATTTTTTTTTTAAAGGAGCAGTATACATACCTAAATCCAAAATACTTTTTTTTGCCACTGTTTGAAATGTTGAACAAACAGATTTACTACGTCACTTTGGTGCTCCCAAACAAACACTTTCCCTTTTATTTACAAGACAAGTGTTCTATCCAACTCACTATCATCTTTTTTTCCGGAGAATTCCCTCCACACCACATTCTTTTGCTTCCTGCATTCCTTTTGTTACTTTTTTTTGTCTATACGTATACTTATACACATATACATTCTGTTGAACCTCCCAGTTAACTCCTTCCTGACACATTGAGATTTTTTTTGAAGTTGGGCTGATACCAGTGGAGTATTTGGAAGTTGTGAAAGAAACATAATCTCTCGGGAAAAAGAATCATGCTTATTGTAGGAGGGAGAAAAATTCCATGTCTATATATTATCCTTTTTTTCTCATGGCTCATTGTGTCACTTAAACTTCAAGACATGTTTACATTGAAGAGATTTACCGGGGGGAGGGGAGATTTTACTGGTCAAATGGCCTAAATAAAACGAGAGGTGCCACCGGGTTTGTTTCTCCCCTTTTTTTTTCCGGTATAACCCTTCCAAAATAAATTCTACTTTATCCCTATTACCCCGTTTCTAAATTAAATGCCAGCAAAACCTGTAGTTTTGCTTGACTTTACTTGAAAAATAAATGCTCCCTAGTTTTTCTTAACCCTTCCTCTTCTTTTTTTTTTGACAAAATAAAATGCCACCGGGACAGGAGGATGATAATATAGATAAGAAATTTGGTATGCCATCCATGTTCATCTCTACTGGGCTTTAAAAGAGAGATTTGAGAAGGAGAGAATAAAAATGATGATAATAAAAAACTTGATAATGTGACTATAAAAGATTGATTCGCAGGACTTTGTTGATGGCTAAATATCTCAATATACATATAATATGAAATATTATTCTTTTACATTCTTTGATGATAACCATCACGTTTTTCAACAACTTCCCACCTTCCCCCATTCTTCCAGGGGAAAAATATGTACATTAATGTACAGTGTCTGTCATCCTTTGAAAATTTTTACATCCACAAAAATTCATTCTTCATTTTTTTTTTATCTTTCACATTTTATTCGTCCATTGTCTTATTTCCTCCGTGGGCATATAAATGAAATTATTTGAGATTTTTACCTCAGGGCGTAACGCTCCCAATTGCCATATTTTTTTTTTATATGACAAAGTCATCAAATGGGTGTGTGTCCGTATTTTATCATACTTTTTTTATAATCATAATTTTTTTAATTTTAATATTATTTTTTTTCCAGATATATGACTTGATCATGATGGCAGCCCTCCTCCTGATCCTCCTGCTTCTGGTTCCTTACTTGCCATGGAAGGAAAAGCCGGAGACAAAGGATCAAAATGAAGAAATAAGCGTGAATATGATATGTACGTCCTCATACATAAATCTTCTTTATTTTAACTCCTTTCAAACAATCCTAAATGCCAAAATAAATACTAATTATTTAAAAATAGACACCTGCTAAACCATAATTGATGCTCTTTGTTTTTTTACACCAGTCTACCAGATCCTCCTAATTATCACCATAAGCATCAGATCTCTCCATCTCATCCCCAGCTTTCTTCTGCTCTACTCCACATGGGAGGTAAGGGAATTTTCTTACGACCTTTCAAAGCAAGGCACTATGTATTTGTGTTTATTTTTTTTCTCTCCTGTAAATTACTTATGTATATATTTCAACCTTTTCAGTACGAGGAAAACATTCCGCCCCGATGGATGAATGTGTATATTTACTTGATTAATTTTCTCCCCCCCCCTCCCCACCCTCAAATGGTACTTTTAAAAAATCAGTGTAGAGTCCAGTGTGATGAATATAACATGTAGTATTTTTAGCTCATTTTGTCTCGCATGAAGAATGAGGTGAGTCTCAAAGGGTTAAAGGGGAAAAGACAGCTTTTACTATGTATGACTGTGGCGTACTAAAAAAAATTCCGAATGTGTAATTTCTGTACTAATGTAACAAATGTTTTTTTTTTTTTTAAATCTAATGAAGTTCCCAACATGTGTATACATTATAGTCCTATTGATTTGTTTAGGGCATTATAATAATGTGGTCAACTACACACATTATTTTTTCCCAGTCGTAGACAGTCAAATCCCATTGGGGGGCTTTGTAAAAAAAACTCCTCACAAGCATTCCACATGGGTAGTGGAAATGCTAAATAATTATTTATATGCCAATGTATTATGCACACATGTACGCACTCACACTCCTGTCAAACGCATGTTTTGGTTCACGCACCTTTTCTTATTTTTTTTTCTCTCTCTCTTGTTCTTCAAGGAAGATACAATTTGGTTTAGTAGTTAGAGGAGATGATGAGAGAGGAAAAAAAGGGGTGCATTTAGTTCCAAGAAATGTTCTTCCCCCCTTCTCCCTATATATTTTAAAGCCCCAAATCTTTATGTTAATGAGGTTTAGCCTAGAATGACGAAGGATGGGGAGAGAGAGAATGATGCGGATTCTCTTTATAAAAAAAAAGAAGAGAATATAAAAGAATCTTTATTTTTTCTTCTTGTTGTTGTTCCGTTTTTGAAAGGAAATTCCGCGAGGCGTTAGATTCTGGTTGTTTATGGGCGTTATTGACGTGATTCTGCACTTAACATGGGCTGGCGTCCCATTGCTGATGAAATGGCCTTTGGACAAGACAATCATCTTGGTTACCTTTGTCCTCCTCGGGGTTGCT
The DNA here is from genome assembly GCA_034698585.1 of Disparrhopalites patrizii. Classification (NCBI taxonomy): domain Eukaryota; kingdom Metazoa; phylum Arthropoda; class Collembola; order Symphypleona; family Sminthuridae; genus Disparrhopalites; species Disparrhopalites patrizii. The sequence goes on along the minus strand of JAQGBT010001677.1, from coordinate 15,593 downwards.
GTCATCCTCTACTTCATCGCCTGTGTCAACAGTTACTCCGCTTGGATTCGTGACAGACATCATGACCTGAGAGCGAAACGACGCCTTAAGGAGGACTACTAATGAGATACAAAAAAAAAAGAAGAAGGAAAAATAGAGGGAGAAATGGAGAGAAGGAAGAAAAAATTACAGTCTCTTTGGATGACTTCATAATATTAGATGTATAGACACATTATGTAATAATTAAATAACAAATTGAGGTAAGTAACGATCATAGTTAATATTGGGCAAACACAAGTGTCCTTACAATGTACAGACGCTTTGAAACAAAATCATATTACATTACATAGACGATATAGAGTAGAAACTTTTTCCTTCCTTTTGTTATATTAGTATATAGCTTCAGATTCAATTTATTGGACAAAAAAAGGGGGGCAAGTATATACTTTTGGAGGATAAACGGGAAGAAATTCCGTGAGAAACCGGAAGGGAATCTCTGTCAAGTCATGAAGAAGATAAATGAGAGAGTGTGGGAGACAATTTTTTTGGTTATAGATAAAAAAAAATCGGCGGTATTAACTTATCTAGTGTCATTGAAACTGCACATCACATTGTGTAAGAGATTTATATATGTAGTTCATCTTACTATTTACTTACCACATGAGACTTAATACATATGCATCATAGGTTATCTTCGCATTTTTTGTCCGTTTTTTTTTTAAATAATTTAAAATAACTACTTATGAGCATTGATCTACTCTGCACCAGTAATTATTCTCATATATTTCAGTTCAAATAAACTCCTATAATGTATATAGGTACACCACATTACATACGTTATACTGTCATATTGCCCCAGTTCGTAGGTATATTTAAATGTTAAAAGAATTTAATAATGAATTTTTTTCGAAGAAGCAGACCGAATGTATAGCTTTTAGTAAATGTTATGTATAAACTCAAGAAAAGAGAAATAGTATTCCAATATTCTACTTTGTATTTTTTGTTGTTGTTCATACCTTTTGTTAGATCGCATAGTGAGGATTTCACTGTATACATGTTATTGATTGTAGTAGGTTAATTAATATTGTGACAAAATGGAATAAAATCCGCGGACTCGAGGAATGTACTAGAATTATAATTTGCGTCAGGTATGCAAGTGCGTAGAATAATAATTACTGTAAAAAAAGATGTAATCGGAGCTTTTTGTAATCTTTCATGTATTTGTTTTTTGCATAGCGAAATTTTTTCTCGATTAAATCTCGTTTTAATTACAATACCATTACCACTTACGGAGTTACGGACTTCAAATTAATAAGTAATAACTGTAACACGCGGAAATACAGCTTCATAAATCAAATAATTCCGACGACTGTCGACATTAAAAGTCTTTGACAGAGGAATAATCAAAATTACCATTGATGTATTATTCAAAAAAAAATTTGCTTTTAACATGATTATGGAATAATCCCAGTAATGTATGACTCGGCTGCTATAAGCTTGTTCATAGATAGTGAATTCTGTATTTCGAAGGACCTGCCACAGCCACAGGTCCTGTGCAAACGCTTTGAATAAAAAAACATGAACGATGAAAAAGATTCAAATCTCAACAACCGCTTTTCTTTTTAAGAATAAACAGATATGACTCTTTTTATTTTCCAATGAACATACCATTGTGATTTGTGATACACATAATCTTATATTCCATAATTTATTTTAATCCTTGAGCATGAGCAACCACTACTACATGAAGCGTGGATTAAGACTTGGCTGTAAATAACAGTGATTTATATTGCTTAACACAATTCCCACCCACCTGAAAAAATATTTATAATAATATTGTATTTATAAGACCAAAAACTATATATTCAGCTACGTACATAGTTTATGAGGAGGAAGTATCAAGGATTTCCACAACAAATCGCTCGGGTGGAGAAGAATCGTCCTGGAAAAATACGATGATCAACTATTTCGGTTTGAGCATGTGAATTTTCTTTTCACTTCCAACTGTTTCTAACCTAACATGTTCATTATTCCTGTATTTTCCGCTTTGTATTTATTGCTTATTTCACAGTCTCCTCCTTATAAAGCTCTTCGTCTTGCATGAGGTAAAATACTTTGGGGATGCATGGCGTATATAATAATATTATGTGGTAAATATCCGTGATTCATCTACGTACGGAATCTGGGAGATCGTGTGTGAACTTGTGTACAGAAAGGCAATGTGGGTGCATCAGCCTTCACCTTGACATGGCTTAACATGAACCAGTACTCGGCTATGAACAACTATAACATGCTTTTACCAAAAAAATTTACTACATTTGCAGGCAAAGATACGCGGAATTCTGTGCATCACTACACATTTTGCGAATCCTGCAGGTCAGAAGTATACGAGTATACGACATGTACATACATACACGTAAGAATGCGTAATATTCGCAATACAATTCTAAAATTAAAGTGAAAACTACACGACACTTTTAACATTTTCCCTTCCTGCTTGATGGGCTTTCACATAATGTACGGTCAACTATCGTTAAATGCTAGATGTAGATTAAAAAGAGCTGGAAAATGGAGATCAACGCACAAACCGTACAACAGAAGAAACAAGCAAAAGAAATCAAACTCAATAATTATTACTGAAACACGAACAATGGGATTGCACCAGCTCAAAATACGGTCACGACAATCTAATCACGTTTCATCCGAATTTTGTCCATTACTTCGTTTTGGTCTCTTCTTATTTTTTGGCTTCACCCCCCAAGCATTCCCTAGCCAACCCGTGCCTTTTTTCAGTTGAACGATTCCTTGTCTGTCATTCAGAGCATGTAACTCTAACGTCTTTACTGGTTCAAAGGGAATGTAGTTATCCAAATCAATAGACTTCGAAGGATATTCATGCTCAGATGGGTAAACAAGCTCAGCTGTCGATTTTGTTTGTAGTTCCGACTGATGTAACGGTGTGGATATTTGAAACAGCGGATCTGCATGCTTCTCATAAGTAGGAATAGAAATATCCAGATTTTGCATGACTTTAGCCATAACCTCATCGCATCTTCCATGAATTTTGAGCTGTGCGAACTGGTCTTTTGGAGTCCACTGAAGATTTACTATACACAACGTGGGGCGAAGCTTTACTGGCCTGTCCATACACCATAACCACGGGTATCGTCTCAAAACCTATGAAAAATATTAATCAGATAGTTCCACGGACATTTGAGCTATAAAAAATTACATTTAACATACTAGCTAAAATTGTAGTATTAATTATATACCTTCAGGCTAGATCCAAGGCACACAATTACATCAGCTCGATTCGCATTATATTCTGCTCCTGCCCAATTCAAAGGCCATCGAATGGACCCACGTTCTCCAAAATGAACGACAGAATCCTTCAAGGGAGAAGCACAGTGATAGCAATTCCTGCCAGTTCGATGCTCGCGCCGTCTGGTGTTTTCCGTTACATCAAATAGACGAACATATTCTCTGTTACATTTCGTGCAAACCTCTACGTGCATATTTCCGTGAACTTCACTTAAGGCTTTCCTCGGAATCCCTGATCGCAGATGCAATCCATCACAATTTTGAGAAACGATGTGTTTTACCCTCCCCAGCTGGTATAGTTGACGAAGAGCCATATGCGTGGGAGTTGGATCAGCAGATGTCAGCATAATTTGATTTTTAGAATCCAAACTTTGACCTTTCTGTAGCATCGTCCAGATGCCATTCGGTCCGCGATAGTCAGGAATGCAAGCTGAGGTAGATATACCCGCGCCAGTATAAATAAGAAGATGTTTGGACCGGGACATAATTTTTGCGAGTTCTTCACATTTTCTGTTTAATTCATTCTCAGGATCTTCGAATTCTCGCGTTCGATCCACAGCTGTTAGCCTTTTCTGAAGTCGGGATTCCGCTTCTTTCACCAAAGACGGATGTTGCTTAATTTTCGCCTTTTCTTCCTCCGTCAAGGACTCGTACGGCTTCTTTAAGGCAGTTACCAGCTAAAAGAATAAATATAAACAATACATAACTGCATCAGACAATACAACTCCTATTATTTCAAGCTTCAAGCTATTAGTTTAATTAATCTTCGACACAATGCATAAATTCTTACACTTTTTAAGATGGCAGATTCGTGTTTTTTCTGTGAAAAAGTAGATTTAGTACTTAGCCGTTCCGATTTTCGACCACCACGGCCATTCATTTCTTCGTTCTGCAATTTTTCTGCCAGTGCCCGATCGCTTTCCTCATAATCACTCAAACATATGACACTCTCATTATCTTCATTTGAAGCCCCATCATCTGCGTTATCCATATCTTCTATTTTCGACCCTGCCTCTGATTCCGAATCTCCCATCTTTCTTCTTGCAAAATTGTTTTAGTTTTTAACCATACAAACAATTAAAAACCCTGCAATCATTTGGCAGTGACGCTTGCGAGCCGCCAGGTCTCTGCGCAACAAAAAATATAAAAAATTCAATTATTATATTCCACTTTATTATATTCCAACATTTCAAACACTATTGAACAAATACATTCACAGAATATTATACATATAAGCAAGCTGAAAGAGTATGCAATATCAATCAAAATTAAAAATCAATAAAATCTACTTCGTAACTTCTCCAAAGATTTTCCACCTACTGCTATAAGCTATATTACATCCACATATTTTTTCAGGAGTCACAAAAACCGAATGGATAAACCCAAATGTTCCATGAAATATGAACACGGGCTAAAATCCATTTACGAAGAGCAAACATTCTTGAACTTGAAAATCCCTTGCTGTAATAGCACTATCAACCTCAATAATTAGTTCCCTTACCTCGATTTCACAGAACATTCGTCCAAAATAATGCTTCGAAATAACACATATTAGTATGAATTCACATACCTTTCAATCCCAAAAAGGCACACTGGATTGACCCCAAAAACCCAAACTACATTAATATCCTTTTAATTCTCTTTCCCGCCTCGGTTTAATTCATCCAGTCGGTAAAAAAAAATTTTTACAATATATAATACAGCAGCAGTTTGTAAATGGCAGCAAAAAATATAACTTAAATCAAGTACGTTTACTTGCAGTAAAAAATACACATGTATACACACATGGTTTGGGTATTTAAATTACAACTCCGTATACTACAAAGGATACAGTTTCCTGACCTATCCAATGGTAATTAGTACATAAATACATAATATGAACCCACTTTTTGCAGTTACTATATACTAACCTTTTTTATGTGTTTGGGTGTTTGAAACAGTTATATAGGTTATGTCTGCTATAGATATGTAATGTAAACGTTGGTACCAAGTAAACACTGAAGTGTAACGTCAAGCTCATTGGTGTAGTGTGAATTGTTGATGCTGATTATTATTTTTTACACACTTTTTCATCAGTATACTAAAAATTTAAACTCCTCATCGTATACACCAAACAGAAGATCACATTGTATAGTACGTTATAACAGCAAAAAAAAAGCTTTTAAATACAATGATATTTAAATGACCTGAAGCTATACAACAGAGTGTAAAAAGTAACAAGTGTATATTTTACAAGTGTTGGTTTAAAGAAGGTAAAAAAAAACAAAAACACTCGTTGAAAGGATGAAGCTTTTATTCAAAAACAAGTTTTTTTCAAGTTTCACCCCCAAACAAAAAATACACCATAAAGAAGTACAAAAAAAATGTTTTCATCCCCCACACAATTTAAGAGGGATGATATACAAGTAACTTGTTGGCGCCAAACTTCTCAATTTATTTATACAACCTTCCAACAACCCTTTTTTTCAGTGAATGAAACAATTCCAAACATTTGGACAACTTCGGTGTTCTTTTTTTTAATATACTCTGAAAGATACTTCTATATTGTAAATCCGGGGATGATCGATCGGACGGGATTAAAAAAGTTCCTACTACTGAATATTTTCAAAATACCGCTGGGTCTTCCTCAGCTATTTCGTTAACCGCTTGGATCAAGCGGCTTGATCAAGAAAAGTGGATATCGGAGTCGAAAGATTTAGGGAAAAAAGGGCAATGTGACTGGATATTATTGACATTGTTAGAGTTATAGTTGTTACCTGAGAGAATGAGTGACTTAGCACCAGAATTACTGGAAGGTCAAGATGACCTGACCCATCCTTCCACATCAGCGACGAGTATCAAAAAATTTATTTTCCAAGCCAAGCGCAAGGACTTGGACTATGATTACGATGAAGGTGAAGACACTATTGAAGTCATTATACCGGAAGTAAGTTTTTGAATGCAATTTGATCTCTAGGAACAAGTATTTTATTAAAAATTACGTTTTGGTTTGTAATTATTTCCCGATAACTACACAAGAACACAAGGTGGTGTACCGCCTGTATTGCGCATTTAAAAACTACGTTTTGAAGGTGTATAGTGTGGATTGGTACTATTTATGGACGATTATTTTATTTTGTAACATTTAAGCTTTAACAGATGTGTTTATTCTCAAGTTTTTTTTCTGTTTTGAATTTACAAAATTTAAAAACACATGCACACATCTTTATACATTTGTTTTTACACGAGTGTATATATTATGTTCTTATTTTGGGACAATATTTTTTTTACATTACAGAGACTAGAGGCGAGTTACGGCCTCTATGTATGGCCTTGTGCACCGCTCCTTGCGTGGTATTTATTTGAACATCGGAATTCTATTCGCGGAAGAAGGGTAAGTTTTTTCCTCGGTTTTCTTAATTGTTTATTAATTGTTGAACTGTTACACGTATTTTAGGCCACATTATTTTAGTATTGTTATTTTGACAGCTCCTTTACAAGTTGCGATTTCAACTTTTGACTTTTTTATCAGAATTCCCATTTACCTTGAGTATGTAAAAGCCATGTTTTCCCACATATAGACAACTGACTAGAATTTTCTCTTGGAAACCGGCTTTAAAATTGGGAATTTAAAGAATTATGTTGATCTTATATAGTTGATGTTGATTATTTTATGAATATTTATATTAATTGAGCCGGGTAACATTGTGGATGTGAGTGCAACTGTAAAATAATTTTCGGTATTTAATTTTACAGGTACTAGAATTAGGTGCTGGAACTGCACTTCCTGGGATTTTGTGTGCATTGATCGGTGCTGATGTAACTTTGTCGGATTCTGGGAAATTACCTCATTGCCTGGAACAAAGTCGGAAAAGTGTAGAAGCGAATGGTTTAACTGGAAGAGTCAACGTCGTCGGGATTACTTGGGGTTTCTTCCTTCACGATATAAAAAAACTCAAAGGGAAAGTTGATCTGATCTTAGGGTCCGATTGCTTCTTCGATCCTTCAGTGTTTGAAGATCTCATTGCAACCATAGCCTACCTCTTGGAGGGTAAACCATCCGTAAGTTTTCACAGACTTTTTGGTGCGGCTTTTATGGTGACGAATTGATTTTAACCAACTTTGTCTTATTTTTTGCATTATTGCTGGTTTTCTAGGCCAAGTTTTTGGGAAGTTACCAAGAAAGAAGCTCAGACTGGTCGATTGAGCCGCTGTTGAAAAAGTGGGGACTTTCTTGCAAACATATACCTTTGAGTGATCTTGCGTACTCCCTAGAAGTGGACTTGGTTCAAATTGTGCAAGGTCACACGATACATGTAATAGAAATCACAGTCAAACCCAATCCTTGAACGTTTGCATCATGAGCAGCAGAGTCTGGACCGTCGTTCCTAAGACAGCAAAAGTTTTTGTTGGAAATCTGCCATGGACTGTTTGTCACGCCGAGCTGGAAGCCTTTGCTAATCGATTTGGTCCTGTGGTATTTGCCAGAGTTAACTTTAATAAAGAAACAGGTATGAGTAAAGGTTTCGGATTTGTGCATTTTGCCGATGAGCAAAGTGCGCAAAATGCCCTTAAAGCTGGAACCCAGTTTCTGGAAGGAAGCAAGCTTAACATTCAGCCCATTAACTCAGCGTATCGAAATTTTAATGCGTAGTATGCTATCAAAGTAGTAAATAAAGTAACCATTAGATATTTGTTTTTGATTATGTAATAAAAAAAGATTGCCGATGTAATAAAAAAAATTCATGCGATCTTTATTTGCTTGTATTCTATCATACATGAAGGTTTTGGCGCAACGACAGTTACGTGAACATTGTCATGAATTTGTTGTGGTTTTATTATGAGCAAGAAATTGCAGTACGAATTTTTTTGTGTGCAGGTACGTTGGGTTATTTCAGGTTTGATTGACTGATTATTTGAATTGAAACAAATTGCCCTTGAAAGCCACCCACTTCTATCACCAGTGCTTGGATTTGGCTGAATGTATGTTATGTATATAGTGACACTTTTTTTTAATGGAATAATGTTTTCCGAGAGAACTGAGTATTCTCGCGTGCCCAGGGTGAATTTGAAGAGGAGAACGCGTGTTTTTTTGTGTGTTCTTATTCGTTCAGGACATATTTTTTTAATTTGTATAAACCTTTAATTTTAATTATATTCCGGCACTGAACCGGGCAACTTTGGCTCCGTATAAGGTATCTCCACTCTACTGAGTTCCTTGACCGGAGCCTCTTCTCCTAAGCTGACAGCACTTGTTGGTGATGTAATTATGGTCCCAACCATCTCCAGAGTTTGGTCAACAGTATCCCCTGGATCCACTTTCTCTCCATCCCTCCCTTTCCCTTGCATTAGCTCCAGCTGAGAATACTCTGTATCTTTAGGTTCATCTAAAATCTTGACATGAGCCACACCCTCAGCCTCTTCAGCAAGTTCCAGATCCTGCAACACGTCCTTTTCTAACTCGCTAATATCAATACTAAGCTCTTTTTCCCTCAATAACTTATGATTATTATACTTATTCTTCTTCTCATCCATCGACTCATGCTCCAAACTAAGGCTCTCTTCCGGGATTTCCGCCGGGATTCGCAGGGATTTCTCCCCCTTGTCTTCAATTCGCTTAAGAGCCTCCAGGAGTTCTGCCGCCGCTTCCATTTCATCCATGTTGACATGGAATTCCAGGAGCGGCAAATATTTATTGTTATTATTGTGTCCATCCGCCAACGTCGTCGTACTGGAACGTCTGGAATCGGGACCGGAATTGGTTAGGACAGCAGTGGACATATTCCGATCCGAAGGTCGAGCTGAATAGGGATTGCGGGTAAATTGTCGGCTGGCGACGATGAATAATGGCATTTGTCCCGACGTCGCCATGCTATCCCATCGGAACTTGATGTTCGCCGGTGCGGCCGGATAAAATATTCTTGGGGGCATGGGACGCAAAGGATACGGCTGGATTTCAGACCCTCCTCGAGTCCAAAATGGCTCTCCTGAATAAAAGCTTGGGTCGACGTAAGGTCCATTTACCATATTTCTTTTCATCCAATCTGCCCTATAAAAGTCATCATCATCAAAAAAAAATATTATTATTTTGTATGTAAAACAATGCAATTTACCCCATTTTTTTGAGCGAAGCGTAATTTTTTTTAAAAGAACCAGTGTCGGAAAAAAGTGAAGAGAAAAGTACTTACAAATGGAATTTTCCACAGGTGAGAATATACAGAATGTGATGAGGTAAATTGTATGCCCAGCAGAAAAAGACGACACAAGATGTACCCAGAAGGACGAGACAAATAATTCCCACGGCCACCACCAATTTGTACGTATCCGAATAGCAACAGAAGGGATCATTGTCGAAACGGTCATATTTGCCATAGCAGCAAAATTCACTCACCGTCCATTGGAAATACATGGGACATTGGACGGTGTGATTGAGTGGATCTCCAAAAATATTCACATAATATTTCTTCTTCCGACATTCCGTCGACTGAGCAGGTCTCCAAAGGAAGGACGTGAGGGCGAGGGTGAGCAATATTAAGTTAAACACTTCCCCCGTATTCCACGTCCACGGTGCCCATAACAAATACTGATTCCTCATTTTTTTCCTTCGATTTTTTGGCCTTTCCTCCTCAAGATTTTTTGGTCACAACACCAGCAAAATGTACAGAGGTACGCAATGTGTATTAATGTAATCCCCTGGGGTGAACTTTCCCCAAAAGCTAAACATGCATTCTCCACCGACTGATGATGACGACTGGAAAAGAAACAAAACATGTACAAGAATAAAAATATTTTTCTCTTGGGTGAGTGTCCTCGGAGAGACAAAAAGTAAACTTTCTTTCCTATACAAACCAATATAAATTATATTGATAGATACTAAATGGATTCTCCTTTTAAAAAAAGTAGATCGCGTCAATAACCCAATAGCCATCCCTTTTTTCCAGCTCTTGACAAACTAGTCGGACGTATACGTATGGCGTAACCATTATTTTTTTGTTTGCTTAATCGCTTGTATACATAGTACACCACCCCAAAATGAGAGTGTTGGCTTTCTCCCATCCAGGTGAAAGCTCATCAATGGGACTGTAATAAAGAAAAGCCAACCACTGGACTACTTTTCTCTTCAGGGAGGCGTGTGTACACTCGACAAAAGACACTTACATTAATATTATCCCTCAAATCTATTGTGATAGAGCTTGCATATAGATACATGTATGTATATAGATGCCACTTCTAATAATACCTTTATTCCCTTAATCATACGCTCTTCCTAATAATACACTCCCCATTAAAACAAGTCTTGTTATTTCTAGCGTTTTACTTCCAAATTAATACTTGACGGCCTTAAGCCACGACAAAATTTTGAGAACCGAAAGAAAACATACATAGTATGTTTGGGGCAAAATAAGGTAAATGTGCCATGTGAAGAAATTTTTTAGTGGAGAAATTCCGTCTTTTAGCAATTCTTGCAATTCTATGCTTAAGTACTGTATTTCCGTATATGTACATAATGCGTACTCCCAAGAATTAAATGTAGAATTGTCCCCTTCTTACCTTCTGACCAAGCCAGGAGATTTTTACGTTTCTTCAGCAACAATCTTGCCCAGCACTAAATGCTTTGTCCTTATCTTCCCGATGGCTAACCTACAAATAAATGGCGGTCAGTGTGTGTTCCCACAAACAAATAGGATTTTCTGGAGTAATGAAGTAGTATATTTCCCAAGAAACTAAAATAGTAAAGACTTGAATGGAATCACTTCAAATCAAATGGACATGAACTGTCTGAAAAGGAAGTGGTGGGAAAATGTGGGTGACATGATGTGTGAAAACGTCTCCAGGACGAACACTAAGCGTCGACTGACAGTGGGAAAAGAGGCAGGCCGATTTCCGGACGACTCAAGAGCAGAGAAAGGATGGCTTGCTCGGGTGTTTAGCTTGACGGGCTTATGAAAGAGAATGTTAAAGGGTAAGGCCGGAGAGAAATACAGCTAGGAGAAAGCCATGGGAGAGAAAGGTGGACGAGGCGTATAGTACTTTTAAATGTCACAATACCTATACATGAAAGCCAAGTGGTACTCACGTCCTGAGGTTCGTCCCACTGGTGTATTTACTTAATAAAAGGCACTCGTGTAGTAGTTTAGTGCTGTTAAACTCGAAGCAAGATAGAGAGAGAGAGAGAGAATACTCGATACTCTCTCGCTCTGCCTGAATACACGTTGTCATTTAACCACCGTAATTTCTTGGGTGCCTTCGCATGTACTTACGTATGTATGTATGTATGTACTGCCCACGGTGAGTACACAATTTACGTATGTACTAGAGGAAGCGCAGTTCATATGCATGAAGTGTGCTGGAAACATGCACAGAGAGAGAGAGAGAGAGAGAGAATGTTCAATTCCATTAAAGTAACCTGTACTTATAATGTATATCGGAAACCACAATCAATATGTTAAAGTAATTTACTGCCCACACATGTATTTATAATAGAATGCCGGTAAATGCCAATCTATCTCTGCTTCCCGTCTTTCGCTGTGTAACGATCGGCAGGCTTTCTGTAAACTTCTTACTAATTAAATGTCAAATCCTCCGATGCGATACACATAAGTATTCTAGTCTCTTTCTCCCAACCTTTCTTTCTTTCACTCTTCCTCTCTCTCTCACCGCCTCTCATTTGTCTCACCCCTTGGCCCTTCTCTCTTTCTCCCACTGTTTCACCCTCTTTCCTTCCGTCTTTCTCACACTTTTTTCTTTCCCTCTTTCTCTCTACCTCACTTTTTCTCTCGTTCTGTTTCCTTCTTTCTCACACTCTTTTTCTCTCTATCTTGCCGGTTCTCGCACTAATTCTTTCTTCTCTCTCTCTCTCTCTCTTACGGGTTCTCTCACTGATTCTTTCTCTTTCTCTGGCTCTTACCGGCTCTCTCCCTAATTCTTTCTCTCTCTCTTACTGGTTCTCTCACTAACTCTTTCTCTCTCTTACCGGTTCTGTCACTAATTCTTTCTCCTTCTCTAACTCTCTTACCGGTTCTCTCACTAAATCTTTCTCTTTCTCCTCCCTCTTGTGCTGGTTCTCTCACAATTTTTCTCTCTCTCTTGCTGGTTCTCTCACAATTTCTCTCTCTCTTGCTGGTTCTCTTAATATTTCTCTCTCCCTTGCTGGTTCTCTCACTATTTCTCTTTTTTATCTTTCTCTCTCTCTCTCTTGTTGGTTCTCCGACTATTTCTCTTTTTTATCTTTCTCTCTCTCACTCCTATTTCTTTCGTTTTCTCTCACTATGTATTTTCGCTTATTCTTTATTTCAGTTACTTACTAACTTTTACAAATTATCTGATTCATTACACGAATATACAATATATACTAGTCTTATCCTTTCTCTCACCCTTGCTCACTCTCTCTCGTATGTCTCATTATTTCACTCTGTTAGTCTCTCTCTCTTTGCTTTCTTTTCGTTCGTTCTCTTTTTCATTCTCGTTCTCGCTTTTTCCTCTTGCAATAACTACGCACTTGCTCTCTGTCTATCCTGCTTTCTCTCGTTGAGCCTTCCTCTCTCTGTCTCTAAGTGCCCTTTCTATACATATGTAACAATGTTGATAAGTTGATAAGTGACGATTCAATTACATTTGATGATGAATACGTTCATTTTTTATGCATTTGTTTTGAAAATATATTCTTTCTGCCTCCGCCGCCAAGTAAATGCGTTATACCATCCTATCAATTTTACATAAATTGTTCTTCTCCCTCCATGAGAAATTCAAGAGGCATAAACAGGTATAATTCAAAAGTACTATAAACAGTACGTTTGGGACCCGTGCCACATTATACCGGGTTTCTTTCAGCGAAACAATACCCACGGCATAATACCCGGTAAATCTTGTGGCAAATGCATAACAATGGTACCACTCGTGACCCAATTTCTAAAACCATAATACTGAAAGTAGTAGTTGATAGATGCAGATAAATGAGATAGATGTTCAGATGTTAATTTTAGTACAAAATTAGTGGGAATTTGACACTTCAAAACATTAAATCGGGATTGATCCTTTGAAAATGCTGGCGGTGGAGAATGGGACAGCATTTTTTGGGGAAAGAGGGGGGCATCTCTAATTGTAAAAAACAAAAGGTTTTTGGTGGACGGACAAGACCATGGCTTTGCTCGGGCAAAACGTTTTGACATCCTAACACATTTATATATTGACCTATTAGACATAGTATAATAATGTTTTCTATAACAAAACATAACTTTGCCAGTCCTGGTTAATGCAGTAAGCGTATTTGACACTCTATACCAATATTTTCTTTTTGCTGGAAAATACTCTAAATTGTACTGAAACGCATCTCCTAGTGCGAAGGTGCGATTTATGACTTTTGTTTTGATCATTTACATTCTTCACCATTAAAACTTCTCTCATTGTTGTATACTTTTTCCCTGCAAAATGACCTGGAACAATGTCATTCATCCAATTATATCTGAGAATTTTTTCACTAATGGTTACGGCACTGGCCGGGCCTTTTCTCAATGGAAAAAAACTCGGGCATTATCGTACTATGTTACCACGACCCCAAATGTACTGTTTATGCTCTCCGTTCAAGGGCAAAGCTCAAGTGGGGACATTGATGTTATGTGTGTACTGTCAAAGAAATGGGAAAAGAAAATTAAAGTTAGTTCAAATTACAGTTGTGAATGCATACATAACTTTACTTGAATAACAGTCTTGTATCGATTCCCTCCTAGATTTGTGGGACAGTCATTATACCCAGAGTGGCATGGGACACCGAGCACTGGAAGGCAAAATGATCGTGAATGGAAATGTTGACTCTAGTACTTCACATGAGTATTATGTAGCTTCAGGGGATAGTTTTTGCTGAAGCTTCCGAAAATCACTCATTTACTCATTACATACACTAAAGGTCAGCGATAATACCCAGTAATTTAGTATCAACGACTCTCCCTCTTTCCCCAGGACTTGTGATGAAATACCATATCCCATAATTCCATTTGTGATTTACCAAGATCGTTTTTTAATCCTATTTCATCGTACAATTCGTAATCTACCCGATGCACTATTTGCAGTTATGCCCGTGACCTCCAATTCCATTGCTTTCTCCTTGGAGCGCCTTCTGTACTCTGGGTAAAAATAAATTCTTCACCATCCCGTTGATGTTAGCTGGAATGCTTTCTCCAAAATGCTACCATTGAACTTTCCCCCACAGGTCTTTTTTTGCTGTGTAGGAATAAAGACAAAAAAATGTTGGCATGTGCCAGATAATCTGTAGACTCAAATGTGTACATACATAAGTACGTGTTTAATTAAAGTTGTATGCAAATATTTAATTAAATAAGAGCCAGGTGGGTCATTTGGGGGGAAGCACACGCGTTGTGTCCTTGATCAATAGATTATGGAACATTTGCTGGGATGAGACAAGGAATAGATTGACTTTGTACTGTACGCAACCGCTTTTGGACGGGAGCATGGCCAAATATTCCAAAGTGTTAAAGATAGTATATATCCAGCATTAATTAAACCAGAACGGGTCGGTAGTTTTCCCCGACTATTTCCGTCTCTCCATTTGAAATTGTAATAGTTTGCCTCGTGCACGGACTTCGCTCGTGCCAGTGGGGAACATTTAAGTCAATTATTAATCCCAAATACCCATGTGCATGTGTGAAGCACTTACGCTATACATACGCTATATCCTTGATGGACGAAATGGCCATCATCAATTTACGCTATTACAATAATCAATTAATCACGTCCAGGAGAAAAAGTTTCGATTAAGTACTCATAAATCACATTATCTGTGGGGAGGTGGACCAATTACGCATGATTTTATATCCATCCCCATGTACAGTTATTTCCATTTGTTCTCATAACAAAAATTTGGTGTCCACATCATTTCCTAATTACGACCTATCTATAATCAGCAGGGATAATATGAGAGCCGTGTGATATAAGGACAATTTACAACCGAAAAAAAAAAGTGGTGGTCCCAGGACAAAGAGATATCTGCAATGCTGATGCAAAAAGATATTTATAAGCTGTTAGTTTTGCATGGTCATTTTTGTAATAACATGTTGGTAGATGCACAGATAAAAACTGTTTTGGAAAGGTGCCGACGACTATCGATCTATTGATTTATTATTTCTTACATTTCTACCCGTATGCAGACGCTTTACCATCAAACCTCATTATTTATTCACGTGCTTCTGTAAACCTACATGAGACGAGCGGTAGAAAAAAGTGTATTTTGTACAAATAATATATATATATATATATATATATATATATATATATATATAGGTATACAGACAATACATTTA
>JAQGBT010001676.1:0-29747 GCA_034698585.1 Disparrhopalites patrizii | reverse complement strand
AATCTGACCTAAGACCTAATTCTTGTTTGAGACTATTGAGACCAGATTTATCACCAATGTTACATACCCTTTTAACTACACTATACCATGTAGAGCTTCCTGTACATACATTATGACATAGCTTATTTTTAAACATAACCTTTTGTTTGTTTATACATTTTTTAAATTTAGCTTTCTGAACTTTATATAGTGCCAGGTCAGTATTTCGCAATTTTTTAACATACTGTATTAATTTACGTATTTCAGCGTTTCTCCACGGTCAGTCATTTAAGTATTTTACTTTTTTTACTAAAGGGAAATATTTATCATGACCTGTCATTACTGCTGATTGTACATAATTTGCTTTCTCACTTATGTCAGTGAGTTGAAACATAGGATCCCAGTCTACTTTTTCAAGATAATCCGCAAATCTTTTTTTGTTATTAAAACTATAGTTCCTAGACTGCACTTCTACTCTGTTGGGACTTTTGTATTCTGCCATATTAGTGTTAAGTGTTAAACTAATACAAACGTGTCCATGTTGTTTATCTTCTAGCGCCGGTAGAGGCATGACATTATAGTATGTGTCGATAGAACTAATGAAAACTAAATCTAGTACGGAGTTAGTCAAGGAGTTTGGTGTGAAAAAGGTTGGAAAATTGGCCATTTGTTTCATCCCAATACTTTTGCACACGAAACTTGTATGACTCCAGCGATTAAAATCTCCTATTAACATGATTAGTGGACTAGTATACTTACTTCTTAAACTATCTATTATTTTGCATAATTCATTAGCCAGTAAATGGCCACACGGTGACACATTTTTAGGGGGCAAGTATATACATATTATAATTATTACTGACTTTGACCTGGGTAAATAATTCGGTCGCAGTATTACTGCAACTATATTAAAGTCCCAAGATTTAGAACCATAACAGACCGTGTTCTTGTATTCAGTTGATGGAATTTCCTTACGGACGTAAATGATGACTCCTCCACCTCTTTTACGTTGTCGTTGATTATGGAAGGTGTTGAAGTTGCTTAACAAGACGCTGTGCGTATAACCCCAACTTTCAGCTATTGCTATAACGTCGTATTCCAGTCCTAGTATTTCAAGCTCGTCTAATTTGGATTGTGAGAGACCAGTAGCATTTGTGTAGATTATGGAAGGAAGGTGATAGGTGATAAGGTTTCCTTGATGATGATGTATATCGAGATGACCTTCGATGCGCCACATCAGTGTCAGGTAGATGCAAGGCCAGTGTCATTTCTTAACGGCGAGATCTTCTTCCTTTTGGGTCCTCTTCTCCTGTTTCGATTCCTTTTCCTTCTAGTTCTCTTTATCTTTGATCTTTTGTGGAAGCCAACTGCTTTAAAAAGATCGGAGCCACTTTTTAGTTTTGGCAACAGTGAGAAGCAAGACATATTACTTGTCACTTGTGGAGGGCACATGTTGAGCCAGAATTATACTCTAGTTTAGTTAAATATTCAGATTGAGTGAATGACTTAGCCTGTGTGTTAGGCATTTGTTGGGCATATCATTATGGCCACAAAAATTGTGAAACCAGGGAACCATTCAAGTTCCAACAAAGCCTTTCCCTTGGTGATGATCACTGAGTGCGGTAGTCCAAGGGAGATGAGGTGTCTGCCGTGATTAAGGGTGATTGTGCCATTGTACGAACCGGGGCCAAACGGATTAGAGATTTTCGATGAAATTGAGGCTTAGTACGAATCGGGGCCAAATGGATTAAAGATTTTCGATGAAATTGAGGCTAGGTATTATGGCAATTCGGTTATATCTCATTCTGCTAGAAACCACGCAGCTATTAAATTTCAATTTATGTTGAAGTAACAGACTTTATAAGCACATTTAACTAAAGCACAAACTAAAATAAGAATGCTTAATTTAACTGGGAAATTTTTTAAATGATTTAGATAACGAAAATCAATTAAAAATTAGATTAATTACAGCACGTTATCAACGGCTAGCCGAAGCCGCCAGACCGCGCGCGGGAATGAAGCACCGCATGAAGCACCGCATACTGCCCCAAGGAATACTTTCCGGCATACCACGCTGTACTAAATCCCTCTGTAGGTGTATGTACTTTGGTTCCTTATACTAAGCGTGATAAAGGCTTACCATATGCTCACAATTATACTAGAATACATTATACTTTAGTATATCTCTAAAAAGTATGCTCTTAATTATGCAATATATATGTATAGTACAAAGTATGCTAAAAACCAAGATAATTATTTATTAAATTGTTTATTAAATACTTATTATGTTAAATACAAAGCAGCAATTCTTAATCATATTTTAGTTCATAATAAACTATTAAATTAGCACCCAATTACATTTAAAAAAAATTATTTACAAACAATGCATAATAAACAACTCTAAATAATACTAAACACTATGCATGCAATGTGTTTAGTTTACAAATTAATAATTTAATTGTTTTCACTCTGAAGAAAACCAAGATGAGAAGATTCACGTAGGATTCAGACACTGCGTGGATCAGGATCAAACCTTGACAAAATAAAATAAAAATTCAGTGTCCTAACTTGAATTTATTATTCGTAAAACATTCCTTACTGTGTAATTAATTAAGTACGAAAAGATGAAGTAGGAAAACATTGTTGTTTCTGAACACACAATAGACTCAAGAGTATAAAAATACACGCGTTTATGCACGGCTAGAGTTTTAAAATCCTGAAAATTCGTATTAATAATTTGGAAGAATGGTGGCCTACCTTTTACCACACTTGATACTTGTAATTTATCCAATGACGAGTGAGCTGATGGATCCGGGTTGATTGATGGTGACTGTGGGTGCCGATTTATGCCCGATTCCAATCCTGATTAGTAATTGAACATTTTAAATATATATAATGATTTAAAGTAACAGCAAAATGTTGTTATTCGTTGCTCCACCCGTGCATGCACGGGTACATTGGAATATATCCAAGGATTTTAGAATGTGGATTAATTTAATAAAAGTCTCTTCAGATAAGATAATTATCGAGTATAAAAAGAACTTAAGAATAAGAATCTGGTTAAATAAAAACTTAAGTATTAGAAAAGTAAAAAAAAATCTTACCTTTTTGATACTTCCTGTGGCAGTTTCAAATAGTCCATCCTAATTTATCCTGGTTGGGTAATCTCCGAACTATAATCCCAATCCGATTCGGGATCGGGAGATTTACACCTGCAAGATTTGCTGGAGTAAAAATGGAGGCCGGAGAATAATGGTCAGTAAATAATTGTCAGTTACACCTTATGTATATTGCATGCGAAGGTATACAGATTGGCGGGTTTTCATATTCCATTATGGACATGAGCTTGCAAAGCGTCTCCGGTTATGATGTATGGATTGCTGTATATGAAAGTATAGCGGCTTGCAATGCCATTAAAATAAGCATGCAGAGTTGTACAACGAAGTATACCGCCAGCCACTATGATTTAAAGAGGTATAACTCTCTATAGTTTAAAGTATCTTTATCGCCCGTACACCGCGTCCGCTTATACCGCTCTGTGTATTTTTTTCCAATATCATTATTATTAATATACTTCTATACAACTTCAGGTATAATTTTTTGCAAGTATACCTCCAGTCGGTATGATTTAGTATACATCCGTGTAGCGCTCAGGTCGTGAGGGGCGCACAAACAGTCATATGTGCAATATAGGTATAATACGGAATAACTGGGAAACTGGTTTGAACATTTAAAGTGAAAGCACATTTTTTAAACTTTTAATGCGAGTTAGTCGTCCGTGTTTTTTCAATGTTTTTTCTCCTATAGAAATTTTGATTTTTAAGTAATTTCAGACATTTGTACATCAGTAAATAACAGCAAATAGTACTCTATTTGTCGTGTGGGATTTACAAAAATAACAAACGATCTACACAGGAATTGGTGTTGGTTCGAAATTATGTAAACTAAAGATTTTTGACACAATTTTTTGTGGTTCAAAAATATTTTAAATGTTAACCATACTTCTGCATGGGTGAGTAATACTACGTACATAAAACACAGAATTTATAATTGTGATTATTATTATATACGACTACGACTGTAATTTGCATGTGTGTAAAGCATCAAATTATTGATTGAGTATTTGGGTATGACCTAGCTATAATCATCTCATTATGCATGACATTATATGTATATGTATGTACATATTTATGTATTTTGTTTACTGAAAGTTTTGCCTTGACGTTTGTTTGGTAGTTGACGAGAATTCTACGTGTACATTTTCATTTATACATTCGTGAATCGTGAAAGTAGTTGCCTGTTGTTAAGTAACTACGTTTCTTCGTTTCTATTGGGCTTGGAAAGTAACTCCGACCCAAATATTATAGTTAAAGTCAACTATCTATGTGGATAAACGGATGTGTAATTGAATTAGTTGTTGCGTGAGGGAATATTTGGTAATTTCTTCGATGGTTTGTTTTTACTTTAAGTCTTTGTTACAAGGATTATTCGTATAATCCCCTTTCGTTTGTAGCTATACGTACTGGTACCCTATTCCGTTAATACGTAGATAAATTGTTACACGTGTGATTTTATATAATGTATTGTTTTTTATTTGGATGATTTCGTACAGGACAGGACCCAGTAAAATCGAAGAAAGTGAAGTTTGTGGAGTGATTACGGCAACGATAAACCTTTATACATAATAATATTATTATACATATATTTGTGTTCAAATATTCGACCGTGAAAAAATAGCAAGTCATCAATTGTGAATACAGCAATGCTTTCTGGAAGCTAAACAGACTCGAAAGAATAAGCTACATCGGTGTGTTGACCTGAGACGTGGAATCTTTACAATAATTAATAATAATGGCCTACGTGACTGCAGGTAATCGAAATTGATACATTGTTCTTGATTCTGCTGAACCATTATATTGGGTTAAATATTTTGTGAACATTAGCGGCGGTAATGGTAATTTAATTGTGTTTTCACATTTGAATTCACTTTAGACGGAAGTTTGGCACACAACAGACCTTGGAGTCCTTCGAGGCTGTTGGATCTTATATTTGGCATCGTCAATTTTGTGATATGCTTGTAAGCTATGTGTTATTTTAAAGTTCTTACTTTGTAAGATACCTTTGTATCAAAAATTTGGTTTTGTTAGATGTACCTTTGTTTTGCTTTTAATAGAGAAAATTTGGTTATCATTATAATTTGTGTATACATCTTGTCGATCTTGTAATCGTGATTACCCAGAAATTAAAGATAGTTGCAGGGGTTTAAATTGGCAATAATTTTGTTGTAGAGTGTATGATGTATGTAAATGTAAAGTAATCATTTCAGTTTATACTGTAGACGTAAAACCTGTGTGCAGCACACTTGGCCGTAGTACATTTCAAATAACGTTCGTGAAGATGTATAGATACATTTATAATTTCTATATTTTAATATGATTTCACAGCTTCCGAGGCATGTTTCACTTAGATGATCCTCAAACTGCAGGTCAGTATGGAAGACGACCTGCAGGCCAGTCTCAAAGGTAATATCAAAAGTTCATTACTGTAATTTATATTATACATATAATATTATATCATTATATGTATGTATATTACGAAAAAATGACTGCTTCAACGTGTTCAAGAAAATAAATTTTGGGTAATGAGAAACTTGTGTTTTCTAGGCGAAATGTCGGAGGTGTAAGACGGTTTGGAGGGGTGGCACCACCACCTTGCATGGGTGGTGGATGAGGTTAAAGTTGCCACCCTGAGACAGTGCCCCTCACTGGGTAGTGATTTCTCTGGTGGCTAACGTACCATTTTCCTTGATACATACACTAACTTATGCTTTCGCAATTCTTACGTTTTCCACATCCACTGAAACTGGTTTATGAAGAATAGTCGGTAAATTTTCTGTTGAAAATCTAACTATTCGGATACTTTAAACGTTGCCAGTCAATGGAAGTGTGTATAATAGTTTAAGAAACTTTAAAAATAAAAAGTAAGTAACAAAACATGTATTTCTGCAGAGTATGAAACCGTAATCGTTGCTAATTATGAATGAATGACGGACATGGAAGATAATCATTAAATAAATAACTGAAATTTTTCGTGTGATGTATGAGTAGACATAATAATTGTTTTACAATGAAAATCCTATTTCTTTAATGTTTTTCCTTGCGGTTTGTACGATACAAATACACATGCAATGTAAATTTCATACAAGATGCATTATCACCACATGTTTAATCTGATACATATAATTGTACTTACTTGCAAGACTATAGTAATGACAAGTAGTAATATGTACATCAATATATGTATTACATACAATAATCATGCAAGAAGAAATAGTAGATGGTTAGGATTTACTGGAACTAACACATAAATCCTACAGCTTACAGACTTACGGCATACATACTGTATGCCGTATGTATACATACATAATAATAATGTATGCATTTATGTACATACATTATTATTATTTCGAATTATTTCGAAAGTAATTCAATTTAATTGCTTGTTCAATTGCATAATTCTCTTGGTGAAATATTTTTGAAAGAAAAGTTTCGCAACTATGTACATCTCATACCATTTAGAATCTCTAAAATACTCTAAACTTTTAGTTTAGGCCAATATTCGTGTGAATGTTGGCCAAAGTATTTTGTAATATGCAATCATATTGAAAAACATATTTTAAATATGACTGCAACAAAATACCATGCATGACGCATGCTAACGTGATTTGGGACATGATGATTTTAAAACTGACTGAGGACACGCACAGGATGAGCTAGGATTGCGGGTGTCCGGGTTTACAGTATAACTAGTATAACATAACTTTAAACCGACGCTAGTGCATTCGAGGGAAAACATCACATTTCCAAAGTAATGATCACTAGAACTACAGCGCAAAAATTAACAGTTATTTATACATACATTATACACAATTGTAATATGAATACATTAATATTAAAGCAATCCTCTCGAGAAAGTTTAAAAACTTGAATGCACGGATGAACATGATTTTTTTCCTTTTGACCAAGAAGCGGGTCCGAAAAATACTAATACAAACAGGTTACAGATTCTATGCTCAAATGTCATATCCAGTACAAGGAATCCGAGCTTGACAGTTATTTAGTAACCTTCGTCTTAGTATATCAGCGCTTTTTTTATCGAATTTTTTTGAAGATGATACGCAGGTACAAAAAAAACTATGCAAACCATTGATTCGTAATCGGTGCGGGCAATCAATTAGCGACAGTTACAGGTCTTTTAATTTTTTGAGTGATGTTGCATCTGCGATGCAATTCTTTCTGTAGTGCTGAAGGTATTTCGAGCTTGTACGAATCTTCGGGTTGTTGTAAAACTCGCTGTATTGCTTGCATAGCACATTCTTGCAATGAGTAAACGGGTAAGGTAATCGTCACCAATGATCTCGTCGGTCGGACCATTCCCTCTCTAAGCTTGACGTAAACGGGCTAGAAATACAAACGGATAAAAAAGCGTAATTTACGGTTGACCCAACAGGAACTATTTACCCATTACAAAATTAAAGTATTCCTACGAAACTAAAAATTCTTGTGAATGCTATACAAATCGAAAATTTACTGGCAAAGTTACTTACTTCAGGACAATCAAAAACTTCCTGAGATCGTACCACTAATTTTGTCTGGGTTCCTGAATCTCGAAAAATCCAAGGATGATTGACAAACGACGTAACATCAAAGTACTCATTAGGCTCCAAAGTCTACAGAAAACATCAAACAGTATTACGTCACCATTCACCACTTCCTCGCAAAAATAATCTGTAATACATAAACACTATGTAAGTTCTTCGCTCATTTAAATTGATGACATCAATACGTATTTAATATCGCAATCTATACGTATTTCATCAAAGAATTTCATATTTCACCCATATTACCCTCCTTCAACAAAATGTCAAACAGAGAAGATTTCTTAAATAACAAACATATGTATACAAAATACATATAAATATTAAATATATACTTATTCCATCAATTCCTCACCTTGTACTTGACACGGACACCTTCGTAATTAATCCAAATCACATCCACCCTTCTTTGTGTAACATTCAAAAAGCGTACGTAGGCATGGCGTGTGCATTGTTTAGATCGAATTGCAGCACGGTAATTGGCAACTTCTTCTCGTTCATTTTGCGCTTCGTTCATTTTGACGTTTTTAAAATGGTAACCACATCCGTATGATTGTTTGTTCCCAACATTTATTTCAGATTTTAATTACAAGTCAAATAGTATATATATTCTTCCATATAGTTGTAGTCTTCTAGTCAAACCAAAAACAATTTGTTTAATCACTCAGAGCACAGAACACACTACAAATTGGGAGTACACCGTACACCCCAGTGAGTTTTGCACCAATCTGCTGTAATTACTTCGACCTTTGACTTGACCTCCACGTTTTCACTGCTGTAGTTAATACTAGTTTATTCATTGGCATACTTTTTGAATTTTAAATGTGGTACAATTTTAAATGGATTTCCATTATCTATTTTCAGTTCAAATCAGAAGCCAGAATTGTTGTCTCAAAAATTCCCGCCCTGTTCTTCGCAAAATAAAAAGTCCTTGTACTTCTCAACTTTTACTATAGAATTGATGTAGTCCGCTTTAGTCCGGGGCGACACGATATTATTCTTGAATAAACCTTTCAGAAAGTTCGCTCAAAATTTGTTTACTTGGCTTTTACATAAGCGGTTTAATTTTATGCATTAATTTTTAATTCATTTTGATGAATTATGATTCTCAATAAAGCACGGTCCAATATGTACCAAGTATCTTGCCATGGATAAACAAGCTTAGACGATGGGCACAATAAGTATGTTAATGCATCATAATAATTTATTAGTGAATATCTAATTTTCCCCACATAATTGTTTGAATTTTCTGTTATATGTATTTGGACAACTCGACATGTTCGACAAGTACAGTCATTCCTGTAATTGTGGAATTTCTCTCAACGTCCACCCTTCAGTCACCCTGCGAATTCACGGGGCAAACAAAGTCTGGAAAATCTGGCACAAAAATAACTGCAGCATTGCGATGATTGGCTACAAAACTTTCCAATACTGTAGCAACTACGGAATCCGGTGCGGTTCAGAAACTATACACAAAATAAACTTGATTCAAGTATATTCATTTCAAATTCAGGCGGATTCACTTGTCTCAAATTCTCCACTGGTTGAGAGCCTCGAATTTATGATGACAGTTCATTGTCACATTAGAACCCCCCCCCCCACAGCCAGTGTTGACAAATTCGAATTATGGGTGTCATTTACCAGTTGAATGACGATGTTTAAGAAACATTTATTATCCAGACAGCATATCAAATACTGACAAATGAATGAAAAGCCAACTAAATACGTACATAAAATGGGTGTGCGTTGGAGAAGTTGTAGACAAATGTAGAGAGGAAGCCGAAGATAATCCCGATCCGGATAAGCCTGCATAGAAAATCAGAGTAGCGTTTCCGCGCTGTAGCAAAGGTTCGTCAGTTATAATTGCTAGCGACATTGGTAACGCAAACAGTACTCAAAATTCGCCATCATAAATGTTCATACTTTTGCTTGAATTATGCACATTCTCACTTCCCTCCTCATACATAGAAAACAATTTTGCAAAAATGTTTAAATGCTTTTATAATGTACAATTGTACAATGTAGGACAAAACGACCTGCAACGGCGGTGTCACCCTGTGTCACCAGAGTTTTGTCAAAAATAAGTAGCAAGGAAAGGGAGATAAACTTGATCGCAAATACAAGCAGAATTGTGACAAATTTCTATGAACTTCACTGCTTATACATACATGGTAATAATTAAATAAGTCAGTCGTCACTGCTTCCAGTGCTTCTCTGTAGTTGTAGCCTCAGTATGCACCTTTGAGCTGTATTGTGAATGTGAGAAAGAGAGTAAAGCAATATTATTATTAATTATTATTATTAACTGAAAGCGGGACAACGATCTTTATTTTTGAACAAGAAATGGACCCGAACGGGTCCTTACAATTTCTCAATGCTTCTTCAGCATTTTTCACTAAACATGCGTGTTTTTAGCAATTTCCGTAAAAATTTCACGACTCCCGTGAAAAGTATTTACTGGGTTTAGGCTGCTGTTGAAGACTGAATAACATTCGCTTCAACTAAGCGTTTATTTATTATATTATTCAGCTCATTTGTGAGCGAATACGTAATCAATGAGCTGTACTTAAAGTGCTCAAATTGTAAATTATGTAAATTCCCTGCTAGCACAGATTGAGCTAAATTGCGCATTAAATGGGCTTCACCCGTTGAAACTGAGGACACACAGGAAAATATGCATGTATTGAACGTCGTGTAGCTGCTGCATTTCCGACGATAGGAAATTTGAGTAAACTCCAGCGGGTAAAATGCGCGTTAAGAATGCCTGGGTTTTGCGCGAAGAAATACGAGCAATTTATGCGCATATTTTGTGCCAATTCTCTAACGCATGCGCAAAAACAGGCCCATTTCCAGCATCAAATTTGCATGTCTGCGCGGGCGGACAAAATTGATGCCTTTAAAGCGCAAACTGACTCCGCCGAACGTTTTTAGCGCCATTTCGAACATTCTGTGCTAGTTGTGTGCATGTAACCGGTAACTGGTAAAGTTACTACTAGGGTTGTGTGGGTCTTTTGACTATTGTTTTTCTGTGGGGCACAGAATAAATATTTTCTGGTACCATGTAAAATACAAATATATGGTAAATAGTGTTGTTTAGGAGGGGAGGCTAACAGGTGTAGGTTCACGGCACTATTGGCTGATGTTAGTAAAGCAGAGATCTAGGGTTGACAATTCATGTGAGTTTGCAGGGAAGAAATTGGGAAATGATCACTTTAATTGGAGTGTTTTGGAAAAGTTACCTACGAAAGTCCATCAATTGAAATCACCAAAGATAATGAAAGGAGCACAAGAACACAATAAGGCACGAGAGATTACCTTATAGTTTCACTTACGAGGAGTTACTTACTGAGATCACGCGACACTGACAATCCGAAATTTCAATAAATGTATTCGAAATGAAGAATAGCATCGTGGATATTTGCTGTGATTGTGCGAGTATGCGATTTTTTGGTTTTGAGCTTGTGGATTGCTTGTTTCAGCTTTGACCCATTCGGATGTTATGACTTATGGGGAAGTTTTGTGTATTGGTTGCAGGATAGAAGACATATGGTATTATATGGTTTAGGTTAATATGGTATTCAATATTACCTAATAGAAGAAACCATTCTGTTTAGGGTCCTCTTTTATTATCATGTTTTTAATGCAAATTTTGTATTCATCTGAGTCAGGCTCGCAATGTCGCATTCCAATACAATGTCAATACAATAGTTCATTCACTTTTCGTATAAATATAAAGTATGTACTTACTTATACGTACATGCATATTACCATTACTTTTATTCGTAATAAAATAAGTATTGTTATTCATTCTATCGTAGTCGTACATAAGAGACTTTTTTGAATACAATTTCCTGAGGGTTGCCTTAACATTCAACCAAAATAGTGAGACCCGTGTGGCACTGCTACATGTAAGATGAACGAAAAGGCAATATTGTCTCGTCTCCCACGTCGTAAAAAAATAACAGCTAAATAATGATAAAACACAACCAGGTAAAAACACCAGTAGCCGAAAATGCTGACTGGTGACGGGCAGCGCAAACTTAGGGCCACCTGAGCCATAAAGACACATAAATTCACTCATGAGTAACCGCGATAGACAAAAACTGGTTAAAAAATATGACAAAAACTTAGAAATCTTCAACCGAAATACTATGTTACCAGCATAAATTATTAATCATTATTATGAATGTCAACTATCTCCGGTATTGCTCTGTAGTACTGTGTACACATAGTATGAGTTATACTGTGTATGTTTTAATGACAAATAAATCATTATCATTATCAAGTTGAGACGTCGAAATGGTCTGGTTGACTGTCTTCATTTTTGGCACCGGAAGTATTCTTGGTTTTTCTCGCCTTTTTATGAAAAGAATAAATGTGATTAAGCACATGATTCCTGCTGATAAACAATTTATTGCAAATTTCACAGGGATAATTTTTGGCATCTGCATGAATGAATTCATGTTGCTTCAAATGTTGTAGCGAAGGAAAGCCTTTCCCACAGTTGTCACACAGATATGGTAAAACATTATCGTGTCGTCTCAGATGGAACACCAGCTGAACCTTCCGCTTGAAACTCTTTGGACACTTGGTGCACAAAAACTTCTTTTCCTCCGAATGACACAACATGTGCTTCCGCATGACGGAGATACTCACCATCCCCTTTTTGCAAACTGGACAAAAGTGAGTGAATTGCTGTGTATGAGCAACAATTTTATGAGCTTTAAGACTGGAGAAACTCACAAAGGACTTGCTACATATCTCACACAAAAATCCCTTTTCAGAAGCTCCACGACCACATGTAAACTCGTGATGGCTTCGAAAACGGGAAAAGCTGGTAAAAGTCTTTGTACAGCCTTCAATCTGACACTCGATGAAAAAATTCCCTTGTTGTGTCAAAAAATCCTGTCTATTAAAACTTTGGTTACACAGTTTGCATTGAAAAGATGTCAGATATTTTTTGAAGACAGTTCTTGTGCTCTTGGAAGTAATTGAAATCCTGGCAGTAAATGTTTTCTCATTTTGGTATTTCGTCTTCTTTATTGGCAGCCGGTGTAACAGGGATTTATGATGTTGAAGTCTTCTCTCATCCAAAAACACACGGTCGCACACATTACATGTTGCTCGTGTCCCCTCTTCGTGAATCTTTTCGTGGGATTCTAAAAACCATTTCTTACTGTACATTTTGGAACAGTATTTACATTTGTAAGTTTTTGTAAGTGACTTTGCCTCAGGAAGGATTTTAGTTTTCACAGCAGTGCCTGCTATTTTCGAACGGCGGGGATCATCTTCCGAAATAGAATTCATTGTATCTGAATCACTATCGTTGGAAAGAAAATCGTTTCCTTGTTCCCAGTTGTCTTGTGTCGAATCTTGATTTTCGTCATCTTGATCATGTCCATGTTTTGTGTTCTCTAGATCACCCTGTTGCTCTGAATGTACCATGTTTGCCAAATCTGAATTCGTCCGTCCGATGAAAACCACCGGGTTAGAAAAGCCTGTTAAGTAGAAAAACAATTAGCTACGGTAAACTACCACGGGTTAAGAGGACTAATAGACTAACAACAATTTGTTTAACTTTAACAGAATACATACAATGGCCAAGCCAATTATTAATCACTCATTTTCAAGATTCAACAACCCAAATACAACCGAACCTACTTACACTGTGCATAAGTTTTTCGAATGAGTTGCATTTCAACAGCGTGTTCATAATTTTGGCTGACCCCAACCACTTCCGACAGTTTATAACCGGAGAGCAGTCGGCCCTTTAATTCATTCACCATGCAACTCCAATGTGATTCCAAGCTTCGAATTTCCTCTAATATTCTCAGACTATCAAAAATAAGATTGTAACACTTGAAGCAAAACAAGGGTGCTGATTCTGGTAACGAACGTAAATTTATTTTGGAATAGATAGTGACTTCTGATATTCGCAATGCTTTTGACAGTGCATGTAATAACTTGCGAGTAGATAGTTGCTCCTTCAATTTAAAATTATTGTCATCAATGTTTGACACACTGCTGTCACAAATCAGACACACATAATTTAGACAATTTACTTCTTCCATCACGTTTCACGTTACTTGAACTTTGTAATGAACCTTGTACATATGTATATCTATTCATTGATATAATATACATACAATAGATTCACAAGGTTACTTATACCCTAACCACCATGATATTCATATTCACAAATCACAATGGGTCAAAACCGGTAAACAAATTCGGGTTATATTATAAGTTATAACCATTGTATGAAAACTTTAAAGCTATACACCATTACAATTTATCCAAATAACGGTTTTTCGGGTCACTCAGGTCACTGGTGAGAGTCAGAAAGCTAATAAAAACGTTCCTGTCAGCCCTGCATGTTTTCTGGAGTTATTAAACTGCTTCTTGTTGTTTACAAATACAATCAATACAAATATAGTTGCGAAGTGCTCACTGCCTGAATTTCAATACATATGGCAAAAGGTAAGTTGAAGTCTGCAGGAAGTAAAAAATATTTCTCCGTCCTGATGTGCTGTGGCTCCACCTTTCCTGCATAAAATTCAAGCTGAACAACGGACTTTACCCTGAAATCAGGAAAAGGGAATAAAAGCTTAATAAAACCTGCGGACATCAATTAATTTCTGTCCATGTTATCTCAAAATTTTGCAAGTTTATGTTACAAATGGGATGGACGATGCACTGTATGTTTGTATGCTCAAATAAGACTTCTGTCAAAATAGTGGAACCAAAATTAAATACTTGAATCTATATACCAATAAATAATTTGCTTTATAACTTGCATTCTATTCCTGTATTATTATACACGTTTCACGCTACATGCATTTTGTGAATCATTTTTCATGGAATTGTTCTCAGTCCACACTCCTCACAAAGACACTTCTTTTTTACGACTCCGTAGTGTCCGTCGTAGCCGTATTATCATACAATCTACCACTAATATTTTGGATAGCATTTTATTGTGGATCTAGCGAAAAAAATGCCTGCAAGACTTGGTCAAGGAATTTTCGGCAAAGCGTCAAATGCACAGTAACATCGTGCTGCAGTACTTAACAGACATAGGTTGCCATGAAAGCCGGAAATGCTGAACACATCATTTGTTGCTTTGAAGGGCAAAGGAATTGAAAATTAAAGACGAGACTCGAGACGAGATTACTGAGATTGTGATTGACTCTTGAACTCTTGGCGTTGACGTCTTGATCTTGACTCTAGTCACTCTAGTGACTGCACACGGTCTGCAATAATTTGTATAGCCATATGCCATATTATTATAATACTAATTATATGTACATATATGATATATTTCGAGTCTACACTACAGTTGTTAAATTAAACTATTTTTAAAAGTTGATAAAAAATACCTGGCACAGGTTTTGAAAAAAAGCCATAAATTATAGGAATAACAATATAGCATAGCACATGCAACGATGCCTTACTTACAGGGATAGGGAACAAGGGAACATCATTAATAATTATTTAATTATTATTATTTATTATTATTTAGCTAACTTGATAGCCGCGAAAACGTGAGAATGAGAACATGAGAAGAGAAGGGCAGAAGCAACAATTACCAATTACCAAATGCCAAACTCAATCATAATAATTAATAATTGCCAATTCAATATACATGATATATAATATTTTATGTACATAGTACATTCATATAATACGAGAAGTTTTACACAGGGCTTAGTGCTTATTGCAAAGTTCCATCGGAGCTTCTTCTGGATTCTGTGTATCTGGAAATCTGGATTCACTGTATTCTTACGGATCGGATATCGGATACTTTGACAATCGATCTTGAAATGTGACCATTTGTTCAAGAATCACACCCAGAACAGCCTGCTCAGCTGTAATAATAATTTAATGTCGTATCAGTAGTCATTTAAATTAGTAATTTAAACTTCCAAGTACTCCAAGAGGAGTGAAACAATTGTTGAGGACTTGCTTCCACAACTGCAAAACACAGCTTCAAAATGGGGAAGGATAAGGTAATTAGACGGACTTACACTAACTATACATATGACCTCATGCAAACACAAATGCATTCATGTGTGCTAATGGGAGATTAGGAGACCGATTAAAGCATGTGGTACAAGCTGATACTTTGAATTTTGTAGAAAAAGAAAAAAACCGATATCAACGATTTGAAAAAGGAACTGGATATTCAAGACCATAAGTTGAGTGTTGAAGAGCTGGAAAAGAAATATGGCACCAGCATTGAAACAGTAATGTCAAATCTTAAGTGTTATTTATAATCTTAAATGTTATTCATAATTTTACAAAGATGTACGACGACATAGATACGAACCATATTTACGTCATTTCAAATTTTAAACTCAGCGAGCGTGAACATCTGCATCATTGCTGGTAGTAAAGACAAAGATGTGCAAAAGCAATTCGGAAAGCCCAAATCTGCAGCGTACCGAATTGCTATTTGCTCATATCGAAAATTTCGGGAGTTTTGCGAGTTGGAACACGCCGAAATGTTTCCATGTTATCGTACAGGAAAGATTTAATTGAAAGAATCCAAGCCCCAAACTTCCCTCAAAAACATAAACATCCCAACTGTACAAAATCACTAAAGACCCCCCCATATATTTCATATAAATATCGGGAAAAAAATTAAGCGTCTCCCCTGCCACTGTCGTATGAAAACTGTAAATTCCCTATTTATTAAAAAAGCTGTTTAAACTTTAAACCTGGGATTTCGCATGCAGTCATTTCGTAAATATGCTCACATATATTCCAACAAAATTATTTGTAATCCATTTGAAGGAAACTACTGGTTTGGAATTTCCCCCAGATTCTTTAATATGTTCCAAAAGCGAGCATTCAGACGTTGGCAGCGATTTCGGTCACAAAATCTGTTTTGTGACCGTTTATTTCAATTTGCATATGAAAATTATGACAGTTTTACACTCGCACAACTCCCGGAATTTTGTATGCAGAAGATTGAGTCATACCAATTCGGGAAGCTTAACAGATCTGAGCTTTCCAAATTGCTTTACTTCCTTCTATCTTCATTACAGGTAACTTGTTGACATTCAAGCTCTGTGTATTTTAAATGCAAATGGTTCGGTATGTACAAAATGTTTGACAATATTTGAATTGCTCCTGTCAAGGGTCTAACTGAAGCCCAAGCGAAGGAAGGCTTGGCTAAGCACGGGTTGAACGCCTTGACCCCGCCCAAGCAAACATCGGAGATCATTAAATTTCTGAATAACTTGGTTGGTGGATTTTCGGCCATGTTATGGATCGGAGCCATCCTCTGCTTCATCGCTTTTGGTGTGGAGTACGCTCGAAGTGCTGATCCTGAGTTTGATAACGTACGTGCCCCATGCTTACGTACGGCGAACGCGAAACATCTGTTGGGCCATTTTTAGCCTTGTAATTTTTAAATAAATATGTATGTATATAACTGTAGCGTAATTATGTTTTCAACCTTTCGCAGATGTATTTGGGAGTCGTGCTGGTCTTCGTGGTGGTTGTCACCGGACTCTTCTCGTACTTCCAAGAACACCAGAGCAGTAAGATTATGGAATCCTTCAAGAACTTGGTGCCCCAGTCAGCTAATGTGTTACGCGACGGAAACTTCATCACCATTTCTGCTGATCATATAACCTTGGGTGACATTGTGGACATCAAGTTTGGGGATCGAGTGCCGGCTGACTTGCGTATCATAGACGCCATGGGATTGAAGGTGAACTTCTACCGTAAATGTTTTTGTTGAAAAAACTACCGACAAACTGACAAAATGTTTCATATACGCATATATACATATGTGGACTCTTACAGGTTGACAATTCTTCCCTCACCGGGGAATCGGAGCCTCAATCCCGATCGAATGAATTCACTCACGAAAACCCTTTGGAAACCAAAAATATTGCATTTTTCTCCACAAATGTTTTGGAAGGTTTGTGGGCGTTTTTCTAATTTTTTTAATCAAATTAATATACGACATTCTTTCTATTTGGAGGTGATTTACGTAGGAACGGGGAGAGGGATTGTCATCAATGTTGGAGACTCTAGTGTTATGGGCCGAATTGCTGGACTCACTTCAGGACTTCAATCTGGCACGACTCCCATCGCGAAAGAGCTCCACAGATTCATTGCCATCATTACTGGAGTGGCACTTTTCCTCGGAATAACATTTTTCATCATTTCTTTAGCCTTGAAATATTTCTGGTTGGATGCGGTGATATTCTTGATTGGCATTATCGTAGCAAATGTTCCTGAGGGCATCCTAGCTACAGTTACGGTACGTCCTTCACGCCCCATATTTAACTGCCTTCCCCTCATTCCTGACGTCTTCATTGGTCACTGTCTTTACTTGTCTATGCGCAGGTGGCATTAACGTTGACTGCGAAAAAAATGGCGAAAAAAAATTGCTTAGTTAAGCATTTGGAGGCTGTGGAGACACTGGGCTCAACGTCCACCATCTGCTCAGACAAGACCGGGACACTCACGCAGAACAGAATGACGGTGGCTCATATGTGGTATGATGGTCAAGTGATGGCAGTGGATACTAGCGAAGATCAGCATGGTGACAAGCTAGACCCGTCCGTTGCGGGCCTTCAGGTAAAAATTTGTGGGCTAGTTAATGTGTGATTATCTTCGTGAAATCACATACTTATGGACATATGTATATTTCACATGTATTACTTTTGTAACTATGGCTGAATAATTACTATTGGTCTTCCCGCATTCGAAACAGAACCTATGCCGTGTGGGAATGCTTTGCAATCGTGCTGAATTCAAAGGCGGACAAGAGAAGATCGCTGTGATGAAGAGAGAAATTGCGGGGGATGCTTCTGAGGCTGGCATTCTTAAATGCATGGAGTCCCAGCTGGGTGGCGTCAAGGAATACAAGGCACAGCATAAGAAAGTCTGCGAAATCCCATTCAATTCCACGAATAAGTACCAAGTGTCCATCCATGAATCGCCCAATGACAATGCTCACATCTTGGTAATGAAGGTAAGCAAGAGCGAAAGTCTTGTTTGGAGGCATATATCGCATGCGTTGAGAAAAAGAAATGATAGCCTAGCGTAAATTGCAATTAGTGCAATTTACAGCTGCAGCATAACGGCAGCATTTTTGAAGCATTTGACTGTGTGTTGAAAAATGTATTGCGTATATGTTAACACTTAATTGTACTATGCTGTTCTTGGTAAGGGTGCCCCCGAGAGAATTATTGACAGATGTAAAACTATTTATCAAAATGGCTCGGAAAAAACGATGGATGACGACAGGAAGAAAGAATTCGAAACTGCATACGTGGAACTCGGAAGTCTGGGTGAACGTGTCTTAGGTAAAAAATGTTTAATCGAAGAATAGTATCAGCAGGAGACGTTCGGAGTCTTCCAGAAGTGTATAATTTGATCATTTGTATGTAGGATTTGCGGACTTATTTCTCCCGTACAGTTCGTACCCACAAGGATTCCAATTTGACTCCGAGAAGCAGAACTTTCCTATAACCGGTCTCAGATTCTGTGGTCTCATGTCCATGATTGACCCAGCTCGGTCAGCTGTTCCCGACGCCGTCGCAAAGTGTCGGTCGGCCGGGATCAAGGTTATCATGGTCACTGGAGATCATCCTATCACCGCAAAGGCGATTGCACGAAATGTCGGCATTATATCCCCGGGTAACATGCCCAAGAACTCCCGTCCATTTATTTATTGTGCCATTCATTCATTTAAAGTGCATAAATACTATACGTACGGGGGTTTTGAAATTGGCTTTTGTTGGGCATGTCCAGACAACAAAACGGTTGACGATTTGGCGGCAGAACGGGGTGTCCCTGTTTCCGAAGTTAATCCCAGAGATGCAAAGGCTGCTGTAGTGAATGGTGCATCCCTCCTAGACATTACGGACGATGATCTGGACGAAATCCTGGTTCAGCATACGGAAATTGTTTTTGCAAGAACGTCTCCCCAGCAAAAGCTCATTATTGTGGAAGGATGTCAACGGAATGGGGCAGTTGTGGCTGTGACAGGAGATGGAGTCAATGATTCGCCTGCTCTAAAAAAAGCTGATATTGGTGAGGCCGATTTTTTTGGGGGGAGAATTTCACTCATTACACACATGTGTATATTATATCTAATGAATTTCCATGGGCTATATTAACCGCAATCATCTACGGTGCAGGCATTGCAATGGGTATTTCTGGCTCTGATGTGTCCAAACAAGCTGCGGACATGATTCTTTTGGACGACAATTTCGCATCTATTGTGGTTGGTGTTGAAGAAGGAAGGCTTATTTTCGACAATCTGAAAAAGTCCATTGCGTACACTCTCACCTCCAATATCCCGGAAATCACTCCCTTTCTGATCTTCATCATCATTGGAATCCCGCTTCCCCTGGGAACTATCACTATCCTGTGTATTGACTTGGGAACTGACATGGTGACATTTTATACATTATCTCCAAGCGTCCCATATTAAAGTCTTAGTTACTTGGGACGTTATTGTCTTTCTGTGTATTGTACCCAAATACATTTTACCCGTTTCTGTAGGTGCCCGCCATTTCTCTGGCCTACGAAAAAGCTGAGTCGGATATCATGAAAAGGAAACCGCGTGACCCTTTCAAAGATCGTCTAGTAAATGAAAGGTAAAGTTGATTTAAAACCTTCAATATTTGACCGAATTGTGTTCTCCAAGTATCTACGAACATCCTCCGTTTGACTGTATTAGTCTATACTTCACTTTTTCAGTTGCTCATACGTGCTTATAAACAAAATTAATTAATGCGTAGGTTAATTTCCATAACATACGGCCAAATCGGTCCGATGCAAGCCCTCGGCGGATTTTTCAGCTACTTCTGCGTAATGGCTATGAATGGATTTTTACCTTGGGATTTGCCCAACACTCGGGATGAATGGGATGACAAAAGTACGTGCCTTTTATCCGTATTTCGTTCCATATTTCGATCCATATTTTGTTCCATACTTGAAGGCTCGATCATGAAATTTGTCTTGTTCCTTAGGTAATCAGAGGTTTTTGGATTCATATGGTCAAGAATGGGTAATTGGTCCTTTTTTATGGTTTAAATAAAAATGCAATGGCGTGTATTTAAATTCCTTATGTCTCTGCAGAGTTACTCGGCCAGAAAGGACTTGGAGTACACATGTCAGACATCTTACTTCTATTCTATTGTTATTGTACAATGGGCGGATTTGATTTTGAGTAAAACCAGGCGCAACTCGATTTTTCAACAGGGAATGACGTGAGTAATTATGCTGACGACATGTAGCCCAAAATTGCCGATCTAACCCTGAATCTGTATACATATTGTGTCCATTCATGCTAATATTATATATATCTCCAGGAACTGGGTTCTCAATTTTGGCTTGTTGTTCGAAACCTGCCTTGCCATGTTCATCTCATACTGTCCTGGGATGGATATTGTGCTCAAAACCTACCCAATGCAGTAAGTTGACTTTTGCGTAAAAATTAACAAAATACATAGATCATCGTGAATTTGCGCAATTTTAACACATGCACTGAAATTTTTTTCCAGGCCAATTTTCTTGGTTTTACCTATGCCATTTTCGTTTTACATTTGGGCTTACGACGAGATCCGAAGGCTCCTCTTACGCAGATACAGCGGAGGATTTATTGAGCTAGAGACCTACTACTAGCAAATGCTGACTATTCCACGTGCTAGTACTTGGGCTTTTAAAAGGAGCGTTTAGAAGAGCAGAATTGGTTCCCTATATAAACTCCACAAAATTTACTTGCGGCAGGACTCCCGTAGAATGTACAAAATTCTCACTCAAAAACTGATCCAATAAATCAATCAATCTTACACGAATCGTGATGTCTCTGTATCTCAAGCTGATTATTGACTGCGTAGGCCCGAACAGTGAGCCAAAATATGCATTTATTATACTCTCACCCATAGACGTAAATGGAATGTGGTTTTAATGTTGAAGAAATCTTCTGCCTAAAATAAGTTCCTTTTCAATTGATTTTGGTTTAAAACAGAATGCAAGACCCCTTTTCCATTTGAGTAAGATGAGCAGGACTTAATGAAGCAACAAAATTCATTAAAAATGAATAGGTAATATACATATATAAACCCAATCCTCCCGCTACACTAATCTGAGCTCCAAGTGATTCATCTTACCCCAATCGGTATCCACTTGGAAATCCGTGATCCGACGCCGACGGCAGTACGTCGGACTACATGGACTTACATGAGTATATACCGAAGTAAGTACATATATGCACAGGTATAAATGTACATAGACATAAAGACTAATCCAGGGTTTGCTCCTGTACAAAGTTAAATTGTAAAACCAAATAAATCAAAGTAATGACTAAACAAATTACTTTGATAAATAAAATTATTTGTTCATTACTTGCATTGAAACAATCTCACGCTCTCCCATTCATCACCACTTTGCGCCTGAGGGGAGACCATGAAGCCGATAGAATATATTCAGAAGCAATAAAACTGCATAAAAATAATCTGCACCGATGTAATCATTACAGAGCGTAAGTAATTAGAATCCTGCGAATAATAATTGTGCGGAGTTAATCCCATGTACTTATGCGATTGCAGATTGCAACATATGAAACTGGAATGTTCTGGGGAATTTAAAAAAAAATGAAACAAAAGACAGCAATTGTGGGCGTGAAGTGTCTCGGATTTCCGCAAGAATTTTGCCTGCACACACTCTGGAGAGTTCTTTACCACCCGATTAGACATTAGCATAACCTCCACAGTTGAATGTAAAAAATGCGCAGACACTGGCATTTTTCAGAAGGCCTTCACTTATTCCTTTGTAGATAAATATCGGATGTTGTTTGAGGACATTTGGGATAGCATGTTACTTTCGCTATAGGTACAATATGCATTTATTGCTTCGTAAAAGTGTGTTTTCAAGCACTTCAAATTAAAACTAAATACTCCAGTGACAACTAACTGCAAGAATGGAGAAAGAAAGGTTGATAGGTAATACCATGATTCCCTCCAAAGCCTAAGTTTCAAGTGAGTTCATATTCATATTCATACCTATGTAATTTTGCATTGCTGTAAAAATACAATACATATGCATATGTATGCGCAACACATCCTGTATGACATCTCTGAATCTATACACATATATGCTTAGCTGATTTCTGAATGACTTCGGAGTTGACAAACGTTAAATGTGCATTAAATCTCCACAACATTAGTTCCCACTTACACTTACAACCTCCTTTTGCCCACTATTCATTTACATAAGTACTTGTGCTTGATATACATGCTTGTAAACGATACATGCCATTTTTTTTCCTCCCTTCAAAACTCATCTCTAGTGCTTTGTGGCGTTTGTGGTGAATTTTTTTTTACACGTTTGTTTCGTTTTTTTGTAATATATTTTCAATGTTTTCGTATATAAGAACAGCATGTATGCAATGCTTCACCTTGAGTGTGGCGGAATAGATTTTGCACACACACACACACATGTGTATTTAAATATTTAAATGTAAAGTAAATACGTGTAGGTATACACTTATGCAAAATCATGAAAATAATCTACAGTTTATGTACATTGCATGCGTTTGGTTCCTTATACTATGTCTCTATCACATTCATGTTCAAATTCTATATGGAAGGAATCATACTAGGCAAGCTCCCAGAGCATGGTACGCGCGATGATGCCTTAAAAATAACTATTGTTTTAAAACAATAGTTGTACATTTTTATTTGAAACATACGGTAGCCGTATCTAATAACG
This sequence comes from Disparrhopalites patrizii, assembly GCA_034698585.1. Classification (NCBI taxonomy): domain Eukaryota; kingdom Metazoa; phylum Arthropoda; class Collembola; order Symphypleona; family Sminthuridae; genus Disparrhopalites; species Disparrhopalites patrizii. The sequence goes on along the minus strand of JAQGBT010001676.1, from coordinate 6,367 downwards.
TAATAACATCGTAAATCGTAATAATATGAAAATTATAACGTACGTCAATTTCTAGCCTTGTATGAGTAACTAAAGCAGTGTTTTTGTCCATAAATGTCTCAGTTCTAAGTGACTGTTTATCAGAAGAAAAATGTCATTAGGAGAAACTGACAGTAGCCGCAGTAATTGCCCTTTTCCCTGAAATCCTCTGTTTTACTAATTGGATATGACTCGCATAATGATGTGATGCTTTCCGTGGTCGTCAAGTGTTATATATACCTGTCAACTCTTGTTTTAATGCGTCACTTTGGTAGATACATGTGTTGTTTAACTTTCCGTGGTGAACATTTCCTCAAGGAACTAGCTCAATCAGTGTATTTCATCAGACAATAAATAAAGTAGAAGTTGAGGAAGTGAAAAAAAAAATTAAATTCGTCAGAATTTGTCAGCAATATATTTTTTCGTAATAATTCGTTTTGTCACAGACCGTGACAAAAAATACTATGGGGAAAGTTGCGACACTGAGCATCCTCACATGTCTCTGTCTTGCTCTCATCTCCGCTAAAGCTTCCGAGGATCCCAACGACATCATCCGGAATGCCCTCAAAAACGGGCTTGGTGTCAATCTCATCCCAAAAGGAATGCTCTACAAGGTAGGATGTACTTAACTTGGGAAATATACCTATATTATATTTGTGTATGAGTTTTACACAGTCTTGTCACATGAAAAAAATGTCATCAGGTCCAAGATTGGCATGGAGTTTCTTCCTCATCTTCTTTCCCCGGCGGGTCCGTGTCAGGCTCGGCTTACACCGGAAAGATCTCTGGAGCGGCCGTGGGAGCTGGACATCCAGGAATTCTTTTCGTAGTCTTCTCTTCCCTCTTGGCACTTCTTCTTACCAATTTTTGAACCCACATCGGAATTTATCCCAAAGGAATTGGATTTTTTTTAAAATACAAAATACACGTAGGTATATAGGTGTATGTAATATAACATAGGTATATGAAAAACTTGCAGATTGTCCAAATTCCTGGAATTCCCACTACCCTATACATGTCGGGAATTCCAGAAATCTTGAAAGCTTCATAGTTTAAAGAAAACGTCGGAAATATCTGTCCGATTCCCGTATCTTCCAATGTCAATTTATAGTATGAAAAAAAGGAAATGTAAATACAAATGCAAGTATAACAGTGACTTGTGTGAATATTAATAATTAATAAAGTATACTTTTCATTTTTGTTATACCTATTATATACTTCCACAAGTTTAAAAAAAGAGCTTCGGCATGTTTCGCAATCAAAATGTGAGTAAACTCACATTTTATTATGTTATTTACATTTTATTATTTATATTTCATTGTGTCCTTCTTGTGCAAACTGATGATGAGCTTCAATAAAACCATAATATGTAATAATAACAATAATAAATAAATAAAACTCGGATGTTCCCGTGTGTCAACCAGTTCGTACTGCACCGAAAAGACTGGTAATACATGCATTTTTTGCATCTTATGCACAAGTCAGCACATTGTAATTAAATTCTAGATAAAAAATAAAAAAACAGATGAAATACACGCAATAGTTCGCAAGATTCCGAAATATGGAAAGCTCACATGAATCATCAGCAAAATCTTTTAAGTCAGTATTTAGTAGCATTACACTTTACACTATCACCATGATAAAATTTTGATCATAAGCTCTGATGATTGACCCGATATAATAACACGACAATAATTATAATTTTTGAGTTTCCTCCAAATTAAATGAGACAATTAAGTTGACTTAATGTGTGTGCGCGTACTACGGGCTTGACTTACCAGGATGTTTTCGCATGCAAATAATGTATTTTGTACATGGACATTTCCCCCCTTTAAAAACAGAGTGACGAGAGCACGTTGTGAGCCTGCATGCACGGAATCGCTAATGTGTCTTTTTTTCCCTACTACAGTGATACTGTGATACACATAAATGTACGCGCAATGCTAACTTTAACTATACTTTTTTGCACTCTCCTGTGTTCGTTGGAATATTGTGATTAAATAATAATTATTCATCCCTGCTGAAAGAGGTAAGTGACGAATTAATTATTACTAGATTGTTTTTTTCAGGCTTAGGAAATCATACATTTTATCAACTATTAGTCAGCCTTTGCTCCGAGTAGCATCCTCGCGAAAATTTGAAAATCAGGAGTTTTAGTGTTTTAGACCAAGAGAGTTGCGGAGTTGGTAGTTTGCTAGTGTGATTTTTAGTTCTAGCGAAATGAGAATTCAAAAGAATTGAGCATTAACCGCAAACTGAACTGACAGGAGTTTGATTAGTCGGTTTTAGTCACTTTTGCTATTTTATAGTCAGTAGAAAATACATCTTTCCTTTAATTCTACAGCTACAGGTATGATCAATGTGTGTAAAAGTGGAACTCGTAGATAAACGGTATTATATATTCCCTTGTTATGATTTGTTGGATTTTAATCAGTTTTGGTGTAGTTTGTAGCAATTGGTATTGGCAGTAATTATGAGTGATTGTTATCACTGGTGACAGTATGTATTACAAGTTTATTTGCCAGTAATACACATGCACACCTACATTTAAGTAGTATATAACAAATAACAATATAGCTATAATCTGTAGTTGTTTCTTGCTTGTTTCCTTATTTGATTTTGACTTATTTGTAAACCTTCTAGATTTGGGTTTCGCACTGGGCAAAAGTTATGGTACTCTTCGTACGTCTTTGGAGTTGTATTATTACCCGAATTAATAATAGCAGCAGTGGGTCTCCTGGGTTGTGTCGTCTCACCCGAAGTGATACTAATACGGGACGAGGATAAATGGGGAAGGGACCCGGGATTCCTCATCACACCTTACTTCGAGGATGGACGGCAGATTGATTGTTGTTGTTAGTGTTCTATTTTCAACTGTAAGTTTTATTGGTTTTATTGTATCCTGATATTTTGTTTACTTTGTCCTTTGGCTAAGCAATTTACTTATACAGAAACATTGTATGTACGGGCGTCTCAGTTAAGTAGTAGTTTGATGAGTTGAAGTGTCATGTCTTGTGTATAATGTTGCTGATGTGGTTTTGAATATTAGGGTAGTTGATAACTGATTGCACAATCTTACTCTTTTCTCTGTTGGAGTAAGGTGTCATCCTGTGCAAGTTCAACAAATTATGGTTGCAATGGTAGAATATGATTCCCATTATTGAATAAGGGTCTTGAAGATCGGGGAAAAGGTGCTGGAAGTTGTACTTGGATTTCCTTGTTCCAAGACATTTTTTATTGTGAAAAATGTACTGTATACGCTATGATACATATAATCCTGCCAGTCTTCTTCGTTTCGCGGTTGATTTCGAAAATCGGTTTTGATTACCACTTTCCACAATTCCACTTATCTAACTAACTATCTACATCTACAAGACGAAGAACAAATAAGTATTTTGTGAGATATAACTTGTTATTTAGGTATGTTGGTTTGGAAATGGCAACTTTAAACTTGACATTTGAAAACCGAGCTTGCTGGCTTATTTTATTGTCAGGAGCTGTTTTTATCAGTTATGATAAGAGAAAAACCTTTAGGAGGAAATGATTCCACATATTACTGCATCAGTTAGTAAGTTTGTTGCTTTGTGTTATGGTTTTCCAGGTTTTGGGCTTAACTCTAGTCATTAGTGGATCCTTGTTTCATTTACAAATCTCAGCAGCACACCACCTAGTAAAATCGCAATGCTATCACGCTGCGAATCCTTCGCCAAACGTGGAGAATGTATGTTTGCATTTTTTGGTGTGGAAAACGAGTGCAATGCTGGGAGTCATTTTTGGAATTCTTCACGTCATTTTTGGACTCGCAACCATGATTGTTACGTACATATACCAAATTCGAGAGGCAAGTTGTAACTGATATACATAATATAGTTGTGGGTGGTGTTATAATGTAAATAAAATATAGTTAAATAGTATAAATGTCGTTTTATTTTTGGTAAGTATAGTTGTGTGTATGCAAGTTATGGAATAATACATCATAGAAGTAATAATGAAGATTGCGTCGGGATTGGGGTACGTGGGATGTGTGAGATGATGTTTGTTTGTCAGGCTTAGATTGTTAACCCAAATGTAAGGCTTTCGGGAGATTGACAGATCGTCAGTAAAGAATAAAATGTGATGATCTCCAACGAACGTTTTACAAAGGGATGTCTATGTCTATAATTTTTCCTTAAAGCACAAAGTGATTAGCTCCAATGGAAAAGCATTGCACTTGATCACTGCGTGCATTAAGGAAAACTGGAAGTGATCACTTCGCGAATTAACGCAAGCTGGAGATACATTTGTTTCTCCCCTTACGACATTAAGATAATTACCGCGGATTCTCTTCATTTTGCAGGCGCCCCCTTGGGAAAGGAGGAATGTTCTGGATGATTACATCGCCCATGACTGCCAGATCATTTGGTTGGGCTATCATCTTCTTACGATGCTTCTGTTTTCTTATATTTTCTATGTTTTAGTCAATACGAAAGCTGATACTTGGGTACAAGAAGAACTAAGGGACCTGCAAGTTACTGCGATTGCCTTTATATGCTTGACTGCACTGGAAATGATTGTGTTAGGTTTAGGAATATTGCTTGTCATAGGTTTAGGCCTGTACCTGGTCTCAGATTTTGTGGGCTTTCGCGTTTGTGTGATGAGACAGCACGGAGCTGTTTATACATACTAGGGTAGACCTCTGCTGGAGGATATATACTGATACTGGACGCTTTTGTAACGATTATTACTTCTCAATGTTTTCAATAATAATAATGTCAACGAGTCTTGTTTCTACGTCAGAATCGTTAGAGTTACGGTGAAAAGTCATTGTCATTAGCTTAGGGACGATATTTTCGATGAACACAACATGCAAGGTAATTGTAATTACAATTACTAATTAAATTATAATTACATATATATACATATGTGCATATGCATATATTGGATGGTTTACTATTGGATAAGGTAATAACATTTTTATTATGAATTATTGTTATCGGTTAATATATGAAGCATTAATTATAAAAGAAAAATGAGTACGATAAAGTTAAGGGAGAAGAGTGAAGTCCAAGACTTGACAATATTAAGATTCAATATTGTACCTTATCTATAAGGACCTGATTGCCTGAATATAAACGTATACAACGACTGTTTTTGAAACGAAAGTAGCGTGTTACTGTTTCTTCTCATTTTGTACATATATCCGCTGTCAGCTTCAACCTTAGTTCGATTAGATAATAATATATGAACGTTGAATGTATCAATTCCAATGTGACCTAGAAACGGCGAAGTATGTATAATGGTTTCTAAAATGAAAATTTTACGGAACTCGTTGATCAAACTTGTCTGCAAACTAACGTGTTTGCACTCGTTTTACTAAACACCCAACGCATATATTTATACATATTTAAATCACATCTAATGCATGACGCATGATTGAAACCATAAACCAATGCTTAGGAAGAGACAATTTAAATTATTATTTTAACAGCACTAATAATTCCTTCGCTGAAGTTCAACTTCGGACTAGACCCGCTTTTTGCCACCTGAGGGATGTGGCCACTGATACATAAAGGTTTGAAGCTTCGACGAAGCCCATTAGGGAAATAATGTTCTTCTAACTGGTCCTTATTCCTCCACATCAATCAAAATGTTCCTTTTTGCCTACAATTCTACGCGTCGACAAGTATTGCATATCTGGCTGGGCATTGAAAATATCTTTTACCGTAGGATTCTCACCAGCAGCTAACCTTTTGGCTCTCCAGTAGTCACTGTCTGTATAACCTCGTTTCAGCTCATGATCAAAGTACCTCCTCGATTTCTCGCCCCCTCTGTAATCAATGATCATAAGGGAGAGATAATTAAACATCCACACAGCTTACATTGTTTGAGTTCATTGTACAAATTGTACCCGAAAATTATTTCATTATTTGATGTGCTTACGATTGATAGTAGCAATACATAGGATATGCGAATGTTATTGCCACTCCCGCCAACGATCCAACCACGAATAACGGAAACATTAATCTCGGATTATTGTGCCAAGGAACCTTGCTCAGGTAATATGGTCGACCGTTTTTATCCCGCAAGGGCCTTTTTCCTGCTGGATCCTTCTTAAAAAACGAAAGCCCTCCTCCAATCATGTTGTTTAGATTATTTCAGCGTAGATTTACCTGTAAGCAAATTATATTTGCGATATAGTTAATGTGACAAATGTAACAAATCACTTCCAGTGCGGCCTGTCTGCGATCTTAGTATGTGAACTGAATTACCGCTAGAGGTTCCTGATGACTGATGTCGTTTTTGCACTTGAAACTTGAAGCCATCACATGATGGGTAATTTTTACTCACATTATTTTCACAGCATTCAAGA
>JAQGBT010001675.1:0-29748 GCA_034698585.1 Disparrhopalites patrizii | reverse complement strand
CTTTAATTATAACACAGGTACATATATAATGGGGTAACATGTGAATTCATACCGATAATATGAACTTATTTATATCCAGTAATTATATACATTTGCCAGTAGAACATTAAAAAAAGTGCGGCAGGATAAATGAAAAAATTACCAAGTCTGCCATGGATATCCAAAGAGAGATTTTCTGGGCTTTTGTAACCGAATTGTTGAATTCCCCAAACAAAACTCTATAGTGTTGAACAACATTGTTCACAAGAACTTCCTTTTCCAGCGCTGTCCAATTTTCAGAGCGGTGAGTTTTATCACTTTCACCCATTTTTATTATAAAAACGCTTAATAAATATCGAAAAACGAATTTTTAATAACATAAAGTGAATAAATATGAAGGAAAACTGAACAACCTCAACACATAAATCTGAATTATCTTTCACTCTTTTCGATTTGACAAGAAAATTGGAGAGGACATTCCAATGCATAGAGCTATTGACATTTTCTTCAGCAATGGCACTGATCGCAAATCTTAGTCTTTACGACTAGATTTACGAATTTCGCGCGAAAATCTTTCGGAATAACATAGTTACGATGATCGTATTGTGTTCGTAAGATTTGATCGCTGAAGCTTAAGATGTCGCACAGCTCATTGTCGTAAGATTGCTTTGAGAATAAGCCCCCAGGTTCAATATTTTCTCGGTGATGTACAGGGCATAGCCTTTCTACGTCTAAATTGAATCGGTAGCTATCACGTAAAATCATGACATTAGGCAAAGTTGCGGTTCACCTACTGCTGTAAGTGTGCTATGTGTTATATTGTTGCAAGTAAACCCACATTTTGTAAACTCCAACACAATATGGAGTTTTTTTATTTGTTTTTGCAGATACCTTATTTGTTTTTTCCATGTTATTTTGCGCAGAACACAATACACATTTTTTTTGTTTTTTTTTCAGTTAGCAAAATTACAACAAAATGCAAAACAAAATCGCAAAAAAATGCAAAAGTATATAACTCTCTCAGTTATTTGAAACGAAAATAACTTAGGACATCGTTTTTTTTTAAATCTGGAATATCCCATGATCAGAAAGTTTCAGGGCGACCTGCGGTGGACATTTTCTCCTACATGTCCCACAAGCCGCGTAAAGCACAGATTTGATATTTTATACCTGGCTACTTTAGCATCGCCATTTGTCAGAGCCAACGAATGACATTCGAAAAAATATATGACTTAAAATTCGAATTAAAATACATGTTTTTCCTAATTTTGAATACAAATTTGAATTTCAGATATCTAAAATATAAATTCTAATTCCAATACAATTTTATTCAAATATTCGGACATCCTAATACGTATTCAAGTACTTTCGAATACTTTTAAAAATTTAGTTGTAATGCAATCCGACATAATTTGTAGCTTAAAATAAACGCCAAATCAATAGACAAAATTATAAATTGACTGAAAAACTCTGATTTTGCAAAAATCGATGCCTTTAGTAGTTTTAATAGTTATATTACTAACAATTGAAAAAAATCATTGTTGCAATACCTTTATTTTGCAAACATAATTTGCCCGATGGTGGGAATTAACAACATACTGAAAAAAATTTCGAATATCAATACAGTATCGGAATCCAAATGTCAACTTTTGAATACGAATTTGAATTTCGATGGAATTTGTAGTTATAAATTGCAATTAAATTATTTTTCTGACAAAAATATGGATACTACAGTCGACTCTCGCTATAACAGCACCCTATAAAGCATCAAATTTCGCTTGTTATAGCTAAAAACTGTTATAGAGAATAGACAGTTCTATGCTAACAAATGGAGAAAGTTTTTGAGGGGAGAATTTTTTGCTGCTGTTATAACGAGAGTACTGTTATACAGGGGACTGTTATAGAGAGAATCGACTGTAATTCTGATTAATCCGCCATGCCTCGAGAGGTTTTTTCAGCGATGACGATGTGTATACTGCGCTGACCTCGAGTTCGTCGAATTGACCAGGACATTATTTATTTGTGCTTAGAATGTGTATCAAACAATGTTTAAATGGGTCAATTACGAGTATCATTTCGGGTTTTAGCATGGGGTCACGGAACAAACTTGGTCAAAAATGTGTAACTTTTCGGATTTGACCCCCAGAGGTCATCAAAATTGTTGAATTTGAAAGCATGAAGTGGCACTTCATTATTTACACATTTTTGTCCCATTGAAACATTGTTGTACTGATAATGTTTAAAGGGACTTCACATCGGATTGACATTTACGGATAAATTTTGCGTGGCATAAATGTGCCACCATGGCTGTACGAAAATGGTGAAATTGAACTTATGAAAACGTGATGTTCAAATTTACCACTTGCACCAGAACATAACCCACAAAGACAGGCGTGGAAACGCGGTCAAATTGATGGAAATCCCCCACTTTAATTCCCAGATTCCCCGGAATAGCGGATATGCTCCTCCTCAAATACTTGCTCCTGGCAACACAGCTGACAACAGATAAAATACTGACAAATCGTTTCCTTTCACAAACGTCCTGTGCAATGCGGAAAGCCTGGTCAAATGTGGAAATATAATTCAGAACCGTCATGAATCCCAAGCCTATACAAAGACTCCCGACAGTCAATTCTCCGGATGACATTGCCACCAGCGCGGAGTACGTGGACGCAATGGCGCCACAGAGAGAGAGAATCTTGACAGAAAAAACAATGTTGGAGCAAAGCCTGTTGAAGAGATTGATTCGAAGCCAGGATATTTGGAGGGACTTCAACGCCACTCGTAATAACTTCAGACTTGGAAATTTATTCCTGCAAAGATAAAACGCCCAATTATATTTACTGGTTCTTTGTCAATACGTATTCGATAATAATATGAATATAGGCCTATACCTCAAAATCTGCATGTGTTGCAGATATTCACAATGGCAAGTATAGAAGAAATAAAAATTCAGAAATGCCTCATAATGGCTTCGGCTCAGCCAGAAGGTCAAAACCAGGAAGTCCACTAAAAAGCACGTTAAGATGAGAACTGACGAACTGCATTCAGAATCAAACAAGGAAATCGTTAAGATGGGCAAATCTGGGACGAACAAATACAGAAACGGGACAAAGACAATGTTGAAGTAGAAGGTGAACGGTAGTAGCATAATTAGAAACTCCTGAATCGAATGCTTCGTAGCGCCACTTAACGTTGAACTGTGGCATTCGGTTTCTCCTGTAACGCAAAATTATTAGCGAAATTTATTATTAAAATTTTGTGCACCTCTTTGCAGGGAGCAGTTCATCGTCTATAGCTTGTGAATAAAATAAAACAAACGTAGTGTAGTGTATATACCCACCCAAATTTTTAAGCATGTCGTTGAACACCAAAAAATTGAGATCCAAATCGATCCACGTGTAATGCAGGTCCCAGAATGTAACGCATGCGCCGCCCACGAAAAACATGGATAAAATGGCTATATCGTACACCATTCCAGCATGACCAAATATCGTTACGCTAAGAAGCCTCAACCAAAGTACGTTGGTGTACGCTGCAGATAGGAGGAACCAGGCTGTGTGAACTAATTTGGAAATTTTTCCTCTAGCTTGCTCAAGCTGAAGTTTTCTTACTGACAAATGAAATGGGTGAATATTGACTGCACTGCCAAGTGCAAACATACACAAATTCGGTAGTAAATCCGATTTTGCAAGCATTTTGACAAATGTCGGCTTGACTCGCAGGAATATTTTATAAAATGCTGATTTCTGCAGTGATTATAAATTTTCATTTATATAAACGTCGTCCATATAGAACTCCAAAAAATGGAATTAGTTGTATTCAATACGTGCATGGAACTAGATGGAGGTCCTTTTTTAATGGCACATAGATATAGAAACATCAACGGTAACGTTGTTTGTTCGCCTTAGCATATAATTTTGTTCTATTATTTTCCCATTTGGTACACGCGTACTCGTGGGAATCAACTGAAACTGGCAAATGGTACCGCTAGCCATATAATCTTCAATAAAACACCTGTATTTTCTATTGGGGAAATTATCCTGATGTAAGCTGAGTATCGGCTCAGATTAATAATTATCAAATTGCTTTCTTTTCCATCCTTTTTTATTGTTATTGTGAAGCATTAATTAATACATTTTATTTACATATATCTGGGATCTTTTACAGGCATTAACTGCCTATTTTAGTTTTTTAAATGGTTTGTTGACGCACTGGCGTTAATGTATGGACTGAGTGCTTCCTTCGCACTGTTGTAATTGGTTTTGCCGTCCCTTGTGCAAGTACTCTTTGATCATTTTCTCAAATGTGACAGTCAGCTGATTATAGTAATTAGAATGTATTTATTTGTCATTTCAAATACGTAGTACAGGCTTTACAATGTGTACTATTGCACTAAAGATACGCACCGAAGTCGAGCAATTAGTACATTTTTACATTTGATTAGTTTGGTTGTTACATTTTCTTTTCGAATTTTCTGTACATCCGTAGCTTATCTGTTACAATCGTTTTGGAGAGCAATTTCGTTGCTGATATGGTATTAGCGGCTTAAAGTATCTTTTAGTTATGCACGATACAATGTGGAAACTGATTCCACTTGTCGTATGTCTACAGCGGAGTCTCTCTATAACAACGACGAAGGCGAAGGAAAGAGAAAAAAATATTGTTACTGGGAAATGTTGTTTCATACAGTGGAGTCTCTCTATAACAACACTGAAGGGAAAAGGAAAAAATATTGTTGCTGGAAAAAGTTGTTATACAGAACATAAAATATGTATGTATCTTATATATGTACGAAGGGCATACAAAATAATATTGTTATATAGAAATGTTGTTATAAAGAGACTTGTTATAGAGAGACTCCACTGTATATGTACATATATAAACTGAAATATGTACGTTACATGAACGAACAGCGGAAAAAATTATGTTGTTATACAGAAATGCTGTTAAAAAGAGGCTTGTTATCGAGAGACTTCACTGAAATTGGTTTTAGACTAAAAACATAAATTTGTTTCTTGGGGACATGCAACGACATCATAAAATTATGTTTTAATTTGAATAGTCGTTGCCTGATAGATTATATTTTTAGTACTGAATAAACACAATTGTAGTTTAATCTATATTTAGTGGATTTAGCGCTGAATTTCGTGCTGCCTGTTACGATTTGTTTGGTGATCATACACCGTTCATTGGTTCCTACAACTCTACTAACAATAAGTGACTAGTCCATCAAAAAAGTTTGCTACTTATATAGCTAAAATTGAACCAAGTTGTTGTCTGTTTATATTTATTTATGCAGTCGGTGACCTTAAAAATCTACTCTGTGAGTTATTTGTGTGGAGATTTTGCTGCCGACTAAAAATTAAATAACTATATACATACACAGGAGATCAATAATTTGTTTCTAAATCAATTATTTAGTCTTACTATGTCACAAAATAGCAGGAAGGGTGAAGCCTTTCCGTTTAGATTTTGGTTTGGTTAATTTGACGAAATGTTTAAGCACAAGAAAATGCAATTTAACGGAGTACAGAATGAACATTCATGGTACCTTTTTATAGGTTATAGAAGATATTATGCTTTAAAATCGTGGGAACATCGTCAAACATTTTTAATGCGCAGCACGCCAATCGTTCCTGTTAGAACTGACAAGCCAGAATGTAAATTGCCTTCAATTTGATGCATTCAATTTGAGTCTCTCTATAGCAACATCCAAGGGAACCCAAAATTTTGCTGTTATAAAAGCAATGCTGTTATACAGAACACAATTAATATGTATTCCATGTACAAGGTGCGGCGAATTTCCTGACATTATTCAGAACATGCTGTTATAAGGGGTGCTGTTATGAAGATACTCCACTGTAGTTTAAATAACGAGGAAATCGGATTTTTTCTTTTGTTACACGAAAAGAGAGAGAGATGTAGAGATGAAGCAGTGGTTATTATCGCATTGATGGAAGATAGAACCCTGATTACGATATGGTCTACCACTTAAACTTAAAACACTCACTTCCTCTCTCTTTGTAATGCAAACGAAATGAAGGAAAAATATGATTCCCAGTGAAATATTTAAATTTCCAGGTCGGGGAGATTTACTTTGCTTATAAAGAAACTGTTTCAGTGAGCCAATTTTGAAAATCAAAACCGAGAGTCGTAATCACAAGGTTCGTGCATATTGCAATTTTAAAACGATTTTAAAATGCCCGACAAAGTGCTCACAATGTCACAATCATCTGACAGCATACAATTTTCCATTTTTCGAGATGTCCCAAATGTATTCGCTCGACGGTATTAAATCGAATCTTCGTGTGATGCAACATTTCTTCCTAATAACTGAAAAAAATTGTCAATCATTGTTGGAAATATGTTTGCGAATTTTGCAACTTTTTTTATCGTAACTAATAAAATGGTTTTTACCGATTTTTAGCTGGCAGCAAAGATTTGGTTTACCAACAGGCCACATATATAGTTGAATTTCATGTACATCGATGATATCCTGGGAACATCAGACAGCTACGAATCTAGCACATTCAAACCAAACAAATAGCAACACCAAACTATATCAAGCTGTATAGGGTCCACTTTTAAATAAATCAATTTCCTATTTATCAGTTACATTAAATTTTGTTCTAATTTATAATCACCTGGAAATATGAGCAACATGAGGATTTTAAATATTTTGGAAAAGTTGTCCTATTTCAACGTAATACCCTTCTGGGTTCATCCTGGGACGTATCGAATGAAATACCGAAAATCAGGACGGAGGAAAGTGCTGTGGAACTCGTTTTTGGTCATAGTTTCTGTACGTGTGCTGCTTCTTTTGCCTAATCTGCTTGCGCCAGATTCAGGCGCTAGCAAGCAATTCTGGCTACCACTGAAGGCATTTGTGGGGATCACGCACACTAACATCGTCTGGGTATACAAATTCGGCGTCATCGCTCCTTGGGACACCGCAAATCTACACAATGTGGCACTAGTCTTTATTAACACTGCGAGAGCAGAGCTGAATTGCAGAGTTTTAAATTTTATGGTACTGAATTTGTTCGTTTTTCCCTTGGAATATTTCATCATCCAGATTTTATTTCCATTTTCGTCAGTTTCACTCATCTCGCTCACACCATTTGTATCCACATCGTCTCTTATTATTTCATGCGCAATAGATGCAACTTGCACAGCATTCCTCGTTTGGAATTCTATTCCGGCTGTGTTTATCTTCTTCATGAATGTCCTGCACATTTCAAAGGCTTTGCAAAACGGACTTAATACTCTTTCGAAACCGTAAATTTTTTAAATTAATCTGGAATTTATTTTTAACCAGACAAAATGTTAGTAATACATATTATGGGAATTTCAGGGAAAGCGTATTTTTCATCCGTTGGGGAGCATTGTTACAGGTGACGAGGATGTTCAGGAAATTCCGAATTATCTACAACATCGTAAACGTTTCTTTTTCCGATGCAACCGTGCTTTTTAAATGGATTCTCCTGACCATGTCCATTATGTGCCTTGCCTGGTCCGTGTACTGTTGCCGGACTTATCCAATGGTTGCAGCTGCTGTGTTCTACGCTGGCCTTTATTCCGTTGTCGTATTTCCGTCCATTTCCTCAAATGCGTATCAGGGGGGGAACCTATTTTTGAAATTAAAAGCCAGAATTTTGGTAACAGCTAAACTTCAGGTCACAACCAAATGGAAGAAGGAGTCTATGCTTTTGGTTAAAATTTGTAGATCCTTTCCTCGAGTGATGATAAAGCTGGGACAATTTGGCACGCTGCAGCGAGACAGTCCACTGCAGTTTGTCATGTTTGTGGCACAGAAAGCAATGAAAACTGTGATACTTCTCCGAAAGAGTGATTACATTCAATAAATATGAAATACAATTTGGACGCATATATAGATATAGAGTCAATTCTCTCTATAACGGACCTCCTTATAACGTTTGTCGCAATATAACGGTGTTCATAAACCCGCCCGAGACTATTTCAATTCTAAAATCATCCTGTATAACTGTTTTTTATAGCCGTTTTTTCGTTATATGTACCAGGGAAGCTTCGAATCCCCGACCAATAAATGTATTTTGCTAAAACGGTTTTTATGCCACGCTCACACATGCTACACTGGCTTTATAAAATTTCTATATCCCCCACCCCCCGTAAATTCCTTTTTGCTATAACGGTTTTAGGCCAGGCCCTCACACGTTATAACGGTTTTTCGGTAATTTCGAATCCCCCGTCATTGAAACCGTGTTTTAACGGTTTTCCTTAGACCGGTTATTCGTTATAACGATTTTTCTGGCTGCTTTTTGCTAAACCGTTATAGAGAGAATTGACTGTAGACCTGCAGAAAATTCATAGTAGCTACCAATAGCGTACGTGTCGGGTGTTGAGGTTCTACCAACAAATTCGTATTTTTTATTTAATTATTCGACATCTACAGCAATGTTATGATGTCCTCCTTTCGTTCTTTACTGCTTCAAGTTGTTTCTACAGATAAAATGACAACTGTCACTGTTTGTAGTTTACGAAGGCAACACATTTATAGTATATAACATCCAATAACATGTGTAACTAAATACAAACATTTAACCAAAAAGTGAAAATCTATTGCTTTAACTTATTTTAATTGATAATTTCGAGGTTATCGTATGAACTAAAATTGTCAAATTATTTCAAAAATTTCAACGTGCAATTAAACTGGGCACGAAGTTGGTCACCGCAAATTTTTGAACCGACAATCTACCCTTGTGATAACAACAACATTTCTGTATAGCAACATTATTTCTTCCGCCCTTCGTACATGTAAGGTATACATTTTTTCTATATATGTATAACAATATATCCCCGTAACAATATTTTTTTCTTATCCCTTCATTGTTCTTATAGAAAGACTACACTGTATATGACTTATAACATACCCTTACGACTTGTAATAAACTTGACAACAAAATATGTACTGAAATTTTCCGCATTATGTTCTCCCTATCAAGGTGTTACTAAACGTCGAGAAAATAATCCATGCAACTTTTTTTTTCCCTGCGACCGTCCGGGTATCCACAAAAAATAACCGCCCAAGTTGATCCTAAAAAATCGAAAAGAGGCAATTTCCAGGAAAAAGGCAGCGAGCGCAGCAAGTAGATTTAATCCCGCCAAAGCGAAAACCAACTTGACCGACTTGAAGGCCATTGTTTGAGTGTGACAGTCAAACATTTTTTCCGGCAAATCTAGCATGGCGTACATATTATAGTAAGACAATTTATCCCTGCGACCATGACATTCATCTACCTCCGAAGGCACAACAATCATCCCGTCAGTCCCTTTCAGTTTCCGGAGGACGCCGATAGTCTCATCCAACTGCTGTCGCCATTTAAAGACAGCCAGTAAATTCCCAGTATTCATTCTATCCAGAATGTTTTTGAACCCTGGTGCAAAAAAATTTGCGCCAATAACACTCTGAAACTGGTAAACGAGGACTTTCTGCCGTAGTTTAATCACAGACTTGTCTCCATAAAAGCGAGTTAAATACGTCATTAGCCAGACGTCGTAACTTCTTTCGTAGAAAAAATAGTTGTCATACATGTACCAATCTTTACATTTTCCTAGGCACTCGGCATCTGCCAAGATGTCTCCCTTCTGTGAAAGTCCGTAAGCTAATTCTGTGTGGTATGGGCGTACGAATGCCGTAGCTTGAATTAAACTTCGCAGAAAGTTGGTTTGATGCAGCTTTGGATGCAATGCATGCAAAATTGCTTCTAAATAAGGTGTGGATTCATGCCAGGCATTGGAAATTATGGGATAGCCCGATCTAAGAATTTCCACTAAATTTCCCGGTGGAAGTTGTGGGCGTTCGCGGACCAAAAAGGAGAAGATGAGACTCTTGTATCCGTTGGAAAGTATCAAGGTTCCAAATGACCACAAAAGTAGCACCAAGGCCGTGCCGATGTGCAGCTTGCTGGTTGGTGGCATACGTCCTTGCTCCAGCAAAACAAATATGAATGTCTGAATGTATTCAACTGATATGCGTCCTTTTGACATCCAACTTATAAATAATACTGCCATGCTGAACATTAGAATTGCAGCCAGTATCATGAGCCAGGTGCTCGTATCAAAGATGTAGAGGAGGGACAAGGAAAAATCGTTTTTCTCGCTTACAGACAGTATTTCGAAGCTTCGGTCTTCCTCATTGTCGTATGGATAAGCCATTTCCATCTTGGAAACATCCGTATTCCCCGCATTGGTTTTTGCTTCTGGATTAATTTCAACTCCCAATACACTTCCCGCAACTAATATGCTGGGACGAATCGCTTCAAAATTTTCTTGGATGTCATATGTCGTATTATGTTGTTGGATGACCAGAAGAGCAAAACAACAAACTCGTAAAAACTTCTCGTGTGACCAATCCATTACTTCACAATAAGCCGGATTTTCAAAGTAAGCACGGCATGCGTCGGAATTGTACCAGACAAGTGCTCCTCGAAAGTCCCTGTAAATCCCTTGGTTTATTTGAATGATGCCTTTGGTGTCCGTTTTCCTATGAAAACATGCAAGGACATGTTACATTAAGCGCTGGATTTACAAAGATGGCCTAAATACATCGCCAAATACACATTTTAATTGTAATTGTATTTTCAAATACAGGTATTCTATATACATGTGCTTTGTAATTTGAATTTAAACACACGGGAATTTTTGGCAGTAGTAGTTTGCTGTATTTTTAGCGATTTGTAATTTGAAAGTACAACAAGGCAAAATACCATTTGTAATTTTTTTTATTGCGCTCTAAAATACAAATTGACGCATACGATGCGTATTTTAATTTTAGTTATTTGTATTTTGTAATTAAAATACGTATTGAAATACATACTAACTACTGATGGATTTTGTAATTTGTATTTTTTGTTCGAATCAAAATGCAATTGTATTTTGTTAATTTGTAATTAAATACTTGTGAAGCAGCTGCATGCAATTGATAATTTCAAATCTCCACATGTATTTGTATTTTGTAATTAGTATTTGCAAACCAAGAGTTTTGGCCATGTAGATCTAATAGATTTAAACGGAAAAGACGGTATGCGCTACCTTGATATTCTAACTCGGGATTCCGAGCGTTTCGGCGTGATTAGGCAGTGCAGGCAAAGGAGAGAAAATTTGTTGGTGTCAATCTCTAGCACCAAGAAAGTGGCGCTTATGTCCGACACATTCCAGTCAAAATCCTGGTGCGAGATGGTCATCGCCTTGGTCACACCAACAATGTATTCCGGGAACTGATACATGTGCTTCACGATCATTGCCATCGCGGGGAGTTGTTTCAAATTCCCGCCAGTCAATTGAAGGAACATTTGTACGAAGCAGTTGGAAAATTTCCGGCCCGTCATGAACTTCATTCGGGGATACGAATTCCATTTTGTCTGGTTCCGGTGATGCGTCAGGATGAGCGTCCTCGGCTTATCTCCAACCAGCAAATTTCTGCCATAGAACAAATTTTCTATTTCGCCTGACCCAAGCGGAATAGTATTTAGAATGCAACCCTCAAAAATGGATGTCCAATGTACGACTGAAGCAGGCAAAGTAGGGACTAATTCTTTGTGTATTAGCCCGTGAGTGGCTGCGAACGTCGCCATCAAAAATAAAACAATGATCATTTTGCTTCTGGAAAGAGAGTTTTCCTGCTTCGATATGTAACTTCTCTTCGGCTAGTATACAAAGAAATGCCCGGATTTTTGTAAACAAGCGTTGTGCTGTATTATACATAGGTTTTGAACACGTTCTTTTATGCTCTATTTAACAGTTGTCGCGTATGTCTCAAGGTAGGGTGTCAAGGATTACCAGGATTTATGTTCGCATAATGATACGTGAACCGTACGAATGTGTTTTCACTCCACTCGTTTGAAAAGCTACCAAAACAACAACCAAATCTCCTGTCTGTGACACAGTCATATATGCATAATGTATGCAAGTATACGAAGCAAGCACTGCACGAATAAAACAAACTACGCTACCTGGAGAAACTTAAGTGTTGCACGCAGACACCTCAAAAGTGTAGTCATGTGTTTCATAAAACCTTAGTATGGACCAAATACTAAATCCCAACGCCTCCACTATAGTCATGGTTGAATTTGAAACATATTTTCCAGTCATACAGATCGTAAATGGTAATGGTAAGACAAGTTATTTATGACATGAAAAATTTATCATTTCATTTAATTATTATAATTTAATCCTGTTATCAATTTTTTATAACCGTCGGTGTATATATTTACTTTTGAATGTTATTTACGTTTGTTTTATGAATCATACACTGTATAGCTAACCCTCACTTCACGCTCAGAACAAAATATTCTACAGTATTGTTCTACGTATCTGTTAAGAATTTGTACTTAGCCTCAGTGAAATACTATGCGATTTGTTGAGTTGGCGATGGTTACCATTGAGAGCACACTTAAAACGTTCATAGCACAACGGGTTGATTTTCTGCACCTTGACTGTATAGTATTTAATTTTAAAACGATCAGATATACCAAATGGCAGTCTTTTCTTATTTATGTATATTGTATATTACAAGAATATTCTCAAGTAGGACAAAAAGAAGGACTTTGTTGAACTCATATAACCATAAACCGGAAAGGGTACTTTTGTGCTGAAAGCACAAAATAAGTGAAGAACTAAATTCCGAGTGAACTTGTTCTTGGGTCAGGCCAAAGCTCTTTCCTGTAACATCTTAAAAAAGGAAACTAAGGAACAAAACATAAATATAAGAAGTACTTACGTTGTCAAAATGGAATAGTCGTATACAAAAAAGGTAAAAGAGCTCATGAAAATGATAATACAGTGGACTCTCTCTATAACAACTCTCCTTATAACAACTTTTTCTCTATATGCATAATTTGAATAATGAATTTTATATTTCAGCCCTTCGTTTATGTTAGTATACATATTAAATGTTCCATATCACAACTTTTCCATATTACAACCATTTTTGCCCTTCCCTTCAGGGTTGTTATAACGCGAGTCCACTGTAATATATTGAACGTGGACGTAAACTCAGGGGAAGCACGACACAAATGTCATTTTGACCACAATATCCTACGATATACATACATACGTATGTGCATTGTATGCCTACATATGTATACACATTCAATTCGTTCTGAGCTTCGTATGAGGCTATACATGACTAATGATTATACGGATTACAGTCGACTCTGCCTATACCGACCCTCCCTATAAGAGCACTTACTCTATAACAGCAGTGCTGAATCCCCCCTACAGCTTTACCATGTAAAGTGCGCTCTCTATAAGAGCACTCGCTATAACAGCACTTACTCTATAACAGCAGGGTATTTTCTTCCCTCGGTCACAATCCTCTCACTATAACAACACCTTCTCCCTATAAGAGCATTAGCGCCTAAGTCGGGTATCCCTTGAACATTAACTTTTTCTCTATAAAAGCACCGGAACTCTATTCCAGCACATTTTGTTTTCTCACTAAAATGTAAATATTTACGCCAAATTGTGTAAATAATGTTAGAATTTGGAAAATTATCAAAGTTATGCCTGAAAATATCCCTAATTAATTATTATTAATATTTTTTTAACTAATTCTATATACCAGCAGTTCGTTATAAGAGCACTTTTGCTGGTGCAGATGAAACTGGATTTTATTCACTCCATATTTCAGACGGACACTTCGTGCAGTTATAGCTTGATTAGATTTTTAACGAGTGAAAAATGTATACATACAAATTTTGCGATTATATAATTTATTCCATATACTTTTGTGACCCTACATATTCATATATTGTCCAGCTGTGCATCGCAAGCAATTAAAAAGCGGAGTATATTTCGCAAGCAGAATCCAACAAAATCTGGAGTGGAATTCTTGGTAAAGCTATGGAACGCACCCACACGAATGCCAACGACTGGAATGGATTCCACATTTTTCTTCAAAGTTCGGCCACTTACAGATTCCTTGGGGATGTCAGATGTAATACATTTGATGATGGCCTCTTTGTAAAGCCGCAATCCCAGCGGAACCTTAAAGGCCTTCTGGTAACCTAGACAATAAACACCAGACAACTCTATGCCCAAGCTCACGAAATAAACCGAGTACGCCGGCATGGAATGTATCAAACGTATTCCAGTTGAGATCAGCACAATTGTTCCGATGGTGCAAAGTATTTTGAGCAGGAAATGATGGAAAGCAAATCCCTTGTTAAATAGCTGGATTTCAAGTTGTCGTTGGCGACATTTTTGGTACTCAATTTGGAGCCGATGAAGAACCTGGAAGCTCTTTCTGAATTATCAACAAATTCCATGTACATATTAACGAATCTATAGACAGTCAGTATCCAAGTGTAGAGGCGTGTTTATACTATAGTATAGAATGATTTTTGTAGTTTTAAAATTCGTAGGCCCGTGAAGGGTCATACGAGAATCATAAAATATTTCTGGAAAAACTATCACAGCTGGCCCGCACGGGAAAATTTGTTAAAACGCAAATTTGTAAAAGCCGAAATTTGTACGGAAATTTCAAAGTAGGAAAATTTGTAAAAGCGCAAATTTGTACGAAAATTTGTAAAAGCGCAAATTTGTAGGGACATTTCAAACCATTAAAATTTGTAAAAGCTCAAATTTGTAGGATTGTAAAATCGCAAATTTGTAGGATTGTAAAATTGTAAAATTGCGAATTTGTAGGAATAGTAAAAACGCAAATTTTTGGGAATAATAAAAACGTAAATTTTAAGGAAAATTGGTGATATTAAACACAAATATTTGGGAAAATTGTTGATAGTACAAATTTGTAGGAAAATTGATAAAAACAAAAATTTTCAGGGAATTCCGAGAAAACGTTTTAGAGAATGGGAAAAAAGCACGCCGAGCCCCAGAGTTTTGTTGTGCAATTATTATCCGGAATTTATGTCCAAAAATCAAGGAATTTGTTCAAAAAATCAGAGAGCAAAAATCTTTGAGACAGGAAAAGTTACCCTTTGTTTGCTTTCACGGTACCGATTCCCACGCTGGTGATGCGAACGCTGCGTCCTAAGAAAAGGAATATGGTAAATATGGTAACGCTTAAGATCGTTATGCCCACATATGGAATACAAATGTGAATGCAAATGCAAAAACGGAGAGCCGTCGGTGTTTGATAGGTTGAAGGGACATAATGAAACAGCAAAAATGGAGCAAAAAGATCATAGGCTTGCATGAGTCCCATTGCAGCCATTACAGCCAGAGTAATGACCGGATGCAAGAAAACAACGACCTCCTCGCTGGAAAATTTCTTATTTGTTTTACGCTGAACTGCATAGGCCAAAAACCAACAAATAGCAAGTACGTTATCTTGGGATCGGCGAAGGCATGGTGAATTAATATAAAATTATCTATAATTACATCTAATATATCTTACGTTCGACGGAGATGGAATTGAAGATGGCAGTAGATATTTCCGGATTGGAACTGTATGTCCAGTATCCCCAGAACAGGACCATGCCATAGCCCATCGTAATGCACAGGAGGTTGGAGAAATCTTTAAGAGCACAGCTTTCGCGATAAGAAATACACCGAAGACACTGATAGAAACCGAGTAATCCTAGTATTGCAAAGAAGCCAAGATAGCATTTCCAAATTTGGGATTTCCAAATGTCCTGCTTGGGCCTAAATATTTTTCTTTCTTTGATGTTAGCATCTACCGGAATAATTCGTAGCTTTGAACCCAACAAAATTTGACTAAAATAGAGCGTGAACAAGCTTTTGTTCACGATTAAATTCATGGTTTATTCAGTGATGGAAAATACAATTTGGTTGTTCGCCAAATTTTTACGTTGACAAACTGCGACACTATATATATTATATATATATATACATATATATTTTTGCTGACTGGGCAAATTTGAGCATCAAAATAACCAAGAATTAGTGTCCAAATAAAATCAATACGAACAAATTATGTCAAATCCAGCTAATATGTACACATGCACATTTATTTTTATGTATTTACAATAATTTAAGTATATGTACATGTGACACATCATAGGACTCTAATCTCTAATAATGTATTCGCCAATTACAGTCCACTCTCGCTATACCGGCCCGCCTAACAGCAGTGCTAAATCCCCCCTACAGCTTTTCCATGTAAAGTGCGCTCTCTATAAGAGTACTCGCTATAACAGCAGTTACTCGATAATAGCAGGGTATTTTCTTCCCTCGGTTACATTCATCTCACTGTAAAAGCACTATCTTCCTACTATAAGAGCATTAGCGCTTAAGTCAGGTATCCCTTCAACATTAACTTTTTCTCTATAACAGCACCGGAAATCTATACCAGAACAATGTTATTCTTTTCTCACTAAAATGTAAATATTTACGCCCAATTTTGTAAATATTGTTAGAATTTGGAAAATTGTCAAAGTTAAGCCTGAAAATAATCTTAATTAATTAATATTCATATTTTTTTAACTAATTCTCTATACCAGCTGTTCGTTATAAGAGCACTTTTTCTGTTGCAGATAGGGTGCTGTTATAGAGAGAGTCGACTATGTCTGTGTCGCAAATTCTGGCGTTGAGTTCTTATTAAAATTTTGAAATCCGCCCACGCGAATAGCAATACCTGGAATTGACTTCACATTCATTTTCAAACTTTGGCGCGCGACAGATTCTGTAGATATAAGAGATGTGATGCTTTTTATTTTGACCTCCTTATAGCGCCATAGGCCCACCGGAACCCTAAATGCTTTTTGGTAGCCGAGACAATAGACAAAAGGGAGCTCAATGCCGAGACTCACGAAATAGACCGACTACATCGGCACGGAATGAGCCAAAAGTATTCCGATGGAGATGAACACAATGGCTGTGGGGATGGACAGTATCTTCAATGCAAAATGATGCAAGGCGAATTCCTGGTTAAACAACTGGATTTCAAGCTGGTGTTGACGACATTTTGCGTATACTCAATTTGGAGTCGATGAAGAACCTCAAAGCCATTTCTGAATGAAATAGATTTAATATGATTATTTACAAATCTGTATTTTTGTAGCCAAGTTTACACAAATTGAATTTGTAGATACAAATATATACGCACAAATACAGTCGACTCTCCCTACACCGGCCCTCCCTATAAGAGCACTTACTCTATAACAGCAGTGTTGATTCCCCCTTATAGCTTTACCATGTAAAGTGCGCCCTCTACAACAGCACTCCCCATAAAGCAGCAGTTACTCTAGCAGTACTGGAACTCTATGCCAGCACAATTTTGTTTTTTTCTTACTAAAATGCAAATATTTACGCCCAATTTTGTAAATATTGTTAAAATTTGGAAAATTATCAAAGTTATAGGCCTGAAAATGATTTTACTTAATTAATATTATTATTTTTAACTATAGTTCTCTGTACCAGCAGTTCGTTTTAAGAGCACTTTTTCTGGTGCAGATAGTGTGCTGTTATAGAGAAAGTCGACTGCATGCCTGCAGGAATAATTACATGTTTTGACATATTATCTCTATAAACCCTTTAATTGCTTTCACACGATCTATTCCCACGCAGATTAGGCGATCGCTTCTTCCGAAGAATATATGCTTCGAAGTATTAGCACTGTATTGTGTTTGAATTAAGGACTTTTTGAACAAGGGATTCTACTACAGTGGACTCTATAACAACTCTCTTTATAACAACTTGTACTCTATAAAAACTTAATTTTTCCGCCGTTCATATATGCTATGTACTGTACATATTAAATGTTCCATATAACAACTTTTCCATATAACAAGAATTTTTTCCCTTCCCTTCAGGATTGTTGTAGCGAGAGTCGACTGTATGTAGCATTTGAAGCTTTAACAAAAAACATTTCATTAAATTTCTGCTCACTAATGTCAGATTATGATAACTTTTACAAGCATACATACATACCTACATCTAATGTACATATGTTATGTTCTATATAACAACTTTTCCCTTTAACAATATCTTTCGCCATTCCACTATCTTTCTATCTATCTATCACTATCTTTCGCCAATTATTTAATTTTCTTGTCACCAAACACAATTAAATTCTGCCAATTAAATACATATAAAAGCGCCGTCAATTTTTTGGTATGAAAGTTTGTTTTAAACATGAATACATGGAGTTACAACAAAGCATCAAGCTCGAATCCAATTCATAATACCATTGTCATATAATGATATAATCAAGCCAACAATATATTTTAGATCGGAAACAAACATTTGCATTGAATGTGTGTGTTTTATTGCAAGTGGCAAAATTTTTGTATTCATCAGCTCACGCGACTTGGCATAACAAATTTAATTGCTATACTCTGCACAAAGCTCAAATTTGGGTTAATGGCATTCAGATATAATTTCTCATTTCAATTTTATAATTACCAATTTTACCGGGCGTTGGTTCTACGAGAACAATGTCCAATTAAATACTAATATAAAAATAATGTTTTTCAAATCTGGAAACACGTGACTAAGAAATTAGCAAATCAAGATGCAATTCTCGGATTTATCCAAGCTCCTCCACCTTCGATGGAGGGATTAGAGCTTTAGACAAAGTAAACTAACGCTGACCTCCTCCATGCATTACTTTATCATTCTGTATTCCAGGGTCCCGGCACTTTTATTGTTTTTATGCTTTCGTAAAGATCATTTTTCTACATGCCTTATAATATGGAAAATACAAGTATAAGTGTCTCTAACATTTTATTCTATACCTACGGTAAATATAAATCTTGATAATATTTCCTCAAAACTATGCCCATAAATTTTGTCCGTAGCACAAATCTACGCTTTCCGTCATCATCAATTAGGTGTTGCTATGCGCCGAGAAAAAAACCCATGTCGATTTCTTCCTTTCATACAGAATTCCGCTAAAGAGAAAAAATATCCACAGAAAATGATTCCGCAGAAGCTGCGCTGACAAATTTCCAGGGAAAACGCAATGAGTGCCACAAACAGATTGAATCCCGCCAGAGCAAAGACGAACTTCACAGATTTGAAGGCCAGCGTTTGCGTGTGACAGTCAAACATTTTTTCGGGCAGATCCACCATGGCAAATATATTATAGTAGGCCAACTTATCCCTCTGACCAAAACATTCGTCCATCTCCGACTGCTCCACGATGCTGCTCTTCCGCCTTATATTTCCCAAGATGTTGATGATCTCATTCAAATACTGTCGCCATTGGAAAAGAGCAAGCAAGCCTGCGCCGTTCATTCTGCCATGAATACTTTGGAAGCCAGGTGCAAAATAATTTGCACCAATCACGGTCTGTATCTTGTAAGTGAAGACCTTGTGAGGTAGTTTAATCACGGATTTGTCCCCATAGAATTGTGTAAGATACGCCATTTCCCAGACATTGAGCTGTCTGCCCGTGTAAAAATATTTCTCCTGTCGGTACCAGTCGTTGCATTTTCCCCGGCATTTTACCTCCGCCAAAATATCTCCCGGATGCGCAAGTCCATAGGCCAACGCTGTGTTAAACTGGCGTACAAATGCCGTCGCTTGAATTAATCTATGCAGAACGTTAGTATTCGCCAGTTTTGGATACACTTCATGTGTAAATAACTCCAAATACGGCAAGGAATCGAGCTAGCCATTGGATATAATCGGATAGCCCCTACTAAGAACTTCCTCCAAGTTTGCCGGAGGAACTGGCGGGCGCTCCTTAACTATAGAAGAAAATATGAGGCCTTTGTATCCGTTGCATAGGATCATGCTTCCGAATGACCAAAAGAGTAGCACCAAGGCGGATCCAAAGTGCAACTTGCTGATTGGTGGGATATTCACTTGCTCCAGCAGGAAAAACAGGAGTGTCTGTAGATATTCAAGGGATATCCGCCTCTTGACAATCCAGCTGATACAAGATAAAGCAATGATGGAAATTGCAATCATAGCGATTATCATGAGCCAAGTGACGACGTCAAAGATGTACAAGAGCGATAGGGAGAAATCGTCTCTTTCGCTAACGTACAGCATTTCAAAGCTACCATCATCCTCTTTGCTATACGTCCAAGCCAATTCAATCCTGTATGGTTCTGTTTTTCCAAAATTGGTTTTTGATTCTGGATTAATTTCCAGTCCCAATACGCTCCCTGCAACTGAAATGCTGGGACGGAGAGTTTCAAAATTTTTTTGGACGTGGTATGATGTATTATGCCGTTGGACGACGAGAAGGTTAAAACAGCAAATTGCTGCAAATTCACTGTGTGACCAATCCATTAGCTCACAAAAGGCCGGATTGTGAATGTGTGGGTTGCATGCGTAAGAATTAAGCCATATGGGTGCTCCACCGAAATCCTTGCAAATGCCTTGGTTTCTTCGGATGATAGCTTTGCGACTGGTATTTCTACAAACGGCGCAAGTATACATGCTTAAATATTAAAATATGTACTACTTTTTAAAGTTCCTTACTGAGTGAGTGCTTTATTTTCAGTACGAAATTGAAACCGTATTTGAAATTAATTTTTCATGTCGGCATTTGGGCGGAACGCGAACCACGAAATACTACGTATGTAGACATAAGTGCAGTGGAGCCTCTCTATAAAAACCCCGAAGGGAAGGCCAAAAATGGTTGTTACAGGGAAAAGTTGTAATATAGAACATAAAATGCACCTTATATGTACGAAGGGCGGAAAAAATAATGTTGCTATAGAGAATTGTATAGATATAAAGTCACTTGTTACAGAGAGATTCTACTGTATGTACCAATTTTAAATTTGTCTAATCAAGTTCTAAACTGAGTACCCAAAATTACGAGTAATTTTGAGTATACTCAGTACTACTCCTTTCTATAACAGCATTTTGCTAAAAGAGCAGGATTTTTCCCCTATAGGCCACACTTCTCTCACAATATAGCAGCATTCAGCCACCAGCCAGTACCCCTTTAGCTTTAACGTTTTCTCTATAGCAACACTTTTCAATAGCACAAATTAATTTCTTTTTCAACGAAAATTCAACTTTTTTTTAGTAAAAGTGGGTAAATATTGATATATTTGATTAAATTATGAAGCTATATCACCTGGAATTTGTCTTAATGAATATTTATTTTACCCAATTTTCTATAACAACATCTCGCTATAACACCACAATTTCAGGTGCAGATAGGGTGCTGTTTTAGTGAAAGTCGACTGTCGTATCAAACTCACAATTGGTGCTCGCGAGTATAATTGCGATTTCAATTGCGACTAGTAATGGAGGGTTTTTTATTAGATAGAATGACGAGGGACATTGTTTCCTATAAATAAAAACAGCAGCTTTATAGTTTAGAACATAACTATAAACGAAAACGTAATCGAAAAGTTAAAATTTAATGTTATAACTTAGTTTTGTTGAAGGTTCTAGTTTCAGCAGGAAAAATACTCGCAATTGAAATTGCTTTTGGACTGAGAAAACGGAACACGACAATATAAATAAACGAGTACTTCAATTTCAAATACCTTTCAAAATCCAGACATATCAAGTATGAGTATCTGGCCAAAATGTTCCGAACTTTCAATTGAACTTGGTACTGAAATTGATATTCGAAAATTGAACCGGTAGGGAACTCTACTACTTTTACCAACGTTAACTGACAAAAACAGGAGGGAAGTTTTACCTCATTTCAACTGTTACTCCCAAGCGTTTCGACATGATCAGACAATGCAGACAAAGGAGAGAAAATTTGCGGTCATTCATCTCCAAGAACAGAAATGGGGCGCTCATTTCAGAGACATTGAAATCGTAATCCAAGTCCGTTCTAGTTACGGCCGTCGTCACACCCACGACGTAATCGGGGAACTGGTACATATGTTTCACGATCATTGCCATGGCGGGAAGCAGTTTTGAATTTTCGCCAATTAGATGAAGAAACATTTGCACGAAGCATTCGGAAAATCTCCGGCCACTCGTGAACGTCATTCGGGGATAGGAATTCCACTTTGTCGCATTCCGGTGATGAGTCAGTATGAGCGCTCTCTGATCTTCCCGGACAAGCAAATTTGTGCCCAAGTACAAATTTTCCAATTCGCCCGACCCGAGAGGAATAATATTCAGGATGCAGCCTTCAAAAATCGATGCCCAATTCATGGCTGCATTAGGCATTGGACGCGAATAGTTTTGCAAATTCCCCCGAGTGGCTGCAAACGATACCATCAAAATAAGAGTGGCAATCGCCGCCATCGTACTGGCAGAAGTGCAGCTGTAAACTGTACTAAATGAATAAAGTATGTAATAGGCATTCAGTGAAAATTGCAGATATGTCTTCGCTTTTTCTTTAATTATCAGGTTCCTGTTCGGATTTTGAAGACCAGCAGGCGTGAAGACGGACTTTGTATTAGCTGAGAACCATCTAAATAGGTTGTGCAAGCAAAAAATATTTGGTGGTGTCCAAAATTTGTATTCGTTTAGTCTATGTCCATCTGCATTTGCTCATGGTTTCAATAACTTATGATATTTATTTATATATAAACTACCTGCTTATAATTTAGCTGTTTCAGAAGCTCTGCAAAAACACTAAGTGAGTCCTGCTGAAGGTTGTCTAAACCAAGGACAAATGTTTTGCTCCACTGATTTTACTCCACTCCACCGAAGTGTGCAGAACTTCATGCATTATTTCAGCAGCATATACAGTCGACTCTAGCTATAACAGCACCCTATGAAGCATCAAATTTCGCTTGTTATAGCGAAAAACTGTTATAGCGAACCGAAATTTTTATGCTAGCAATTGGAGAAAGTTTTTGAGGGGAGCATTTTTTGCGGATGCTATAGCGAGAGTACTGTTATAATGGGGACTGTTATAGAGAGAGTCGACTGTATCTATGTAATTTATATGTACAGATAATACCGTGGTTGAATCACTTCATATGGAATCCTTTACACGAGCTTTAAAGGACAAATAGAAATCTCAAAATTGATCACACGTGTTTCATTAATTCCAAATAATGCAAGTTCCAGTCAGGCGGATCATAAGTGGTTGAATGGTTTTACGGAAAATGAAACATTTATCAATATGTCATGAAAGTTATACATTTTCTTTACATTTGAATTCTCAAATGCAAGATTGGTTTGCGTTAATCTAAAACATTAAGCTGACGTTTCCTGTATGTAAATTGTAAATGCTAAATTATTATCGAGATTTATGTACTACTATTGTCAATCAATGTTTTTTTGCAGTAAATGTGTAAATCTAATCTAGTGGAAACAACATTGAGCATATGGAATTGACTCCATAAATTTCTAGAACTATGTACCTCTCGCCAATTGACAGAAAAAATATCAATGCCGGCTATCAGGAAATAAACAATCGGATTTCTAAGGCTGTTTTTGATGCCATTGTGTGTACGAAATCTGCACCCGATGAACAACTTGGAAGCGTTTTTTGAATGAAGTACATTTTTAATTTAACAATATTAAATCATTATAATCCGAATAGCTATATATGTATCTATGTGTATGCGTACTGGCAAATTCCTGATTTATTGTGCATATAAATGAATCTATTACCCTTCATTTGTTTTGATCCGACGTATTTCAATGATGTATATGAGCGAGAAGGTCATTAAAAGAAAAGCAATATAGGAAATATACTAATGCTAAGAATTGGCTATACGAATGTAATCTCGTTAATCAATCAGGTTCAAGTCCGGAAAAAATTGATTTTCCCATGTTTGTTTCTTTCTGTATAGATTTCCTTGCATTATATCAATAATGTACCTGCCGGCCATTATTGTTTTTGGATAAATTTGTTTTCTGTGTTGATACATTACGTCAGTGTGGTCGACGAAACAAACCCTATTTGAATTTACGAAGTGAAATTCGTCACTACTTGTCCAATTGATATCTTGAATAATTTACAGTGGAATCTCTTTATAACAAGCCTCGTTATAACAACTTTTCTGTATAACAACATTATTTTTTCCGCCCTTCGTACATATAAACTAAATATTTTACGTTCTATATATAACAACTTTTCTTTGTAACAATATTTTTCGCCCTTCCCTTCAGAGTTGCTATATAGAGACCCCAATGTACATATATGCTTATTCAACAAATAAGTTGGAGCAACAAAAAGTATCAACTAAAAATTCAATTTCCCCCGCTGTTGTTTTACATTCATTTGTGTGTGGCAACTTTGCCTTTTATGGTTTCATCAAAAATGCTAATTTCCTGCTGTTTTGTAGTTTTACAAAAGCAGCTTGTGGTTATTATTGGTATCCGTACATATGGTTTACCCTTTATGCTAACGAAGCTCCATGTCCAAGTACAGCTTCTATTTTTAAAGGTCAAAAATTTGCATTCGTATAATAAAATAAGGTAATTTCTTTCAATAGGTTAATTTCTATACCTAAATGTAAAAAGGCTGGATTTCCGTAAAAACTTGAGCTTAAACTAGAATATTTCGAGTCGAATTGCTTGGATCACTTCGGTATATCGTTGAGCCAATATTCATGTTAGGTTCCTCAAGTATTTGTGCGTGGCGCAATTGAAAGCAAGTATAAAACTGCACTATACATCATTGCAAATTTAACCCTTTGAAAGCGAATCGCTTAAAGAAATACCCCAAAATAAGGCTGACGATCGATCAGTAAAATATTATGTCGAAACAGCACGACTTCTACTACCTTCAGCTTCTGACCTGGCTTTCCTTCTACAATATCATACTCATAAAAATCTCTCCCCACTCATATAAAGCGGCAGCGGCTGGCGCAAAGCAACAAACGATATGGAAAATTTGCTTCTTCTTCGCTTTAATTCGTTCTATTTTATCGTTGTGGACATTAATCCCGGCAATTATCCTCCATTTCCCGAACGAGCGCTTCCTCTACGACATGCTGTGGTTGGGATCCAGCTTTTCCTTCGCTCTTGTGGGCTACATTAATCTGGCGCAAATATACGTGACGCCATTCTACCACAATTTTATTTGGTATGGAACAAAGCACACCTTTTGGTGGCGAAGGATAAAACGTGACTACGGACAGAGTCAAGTATTGATATTTGTTCTAATTCAAGTGGCTCTGATCTCTCCTGGATTTGTCCTCGTGCAATTTTACATTCCTTACACGGATATTGGGCTTGATTTTTTGTGGGAGAACAACTGGTGGTTTCACTTGATTAGGAGTTTCCTGGACATTGTGATTCTCGAATTCCTGAAATGGAACATTTTGTTCCAGACGGGATGGACCGGTAGTTTAATTGAAAAATTTGGACAATTAATTCAAGCGGAAGTGCAGAAAATAATGTTGAGGTAAGTAAACGAACAAAGCTGGTAATGTTTTTTAATTCTACTTGCTCTTAACTTTATTAGTTATGCAAATTTGTGCTCCAGGAAAAGCCAACTTTTTGTTCGGATGCACCAACTATTACGAGCGACAAAGGAATGTCGACAAGTACTACTGATACTTGGAATGATAAACAATGTGACATCACCAGCAAACCTTATATCTAAGTGGTTATTCACATATTTCACGGTTCTCGTGCTTTGTTGGACATTCCAGGCTTTTAATCTGCATCCACATTTGGCATGCTGTAGCTTCTACGTAGGAATGGCCAGCAGCTACGCTTTCACGTTTGCAATCAATACAATTTTGGGGATTGGCAGAGATTTCTCCGGACTCCGCTGCCAAATTTATAATACGGCCAGTATCTTGTATTCCAATAACCGTAACATTGCTGGGAGGAGTTTGGTACGCAAAATTTGTAGGTCTATTCTGCCATTCAAGATTAAATTAGCAGGATGTGGACACCTACACCGCGATAGTTCCTTGCAGTTTGCGTATTTTGTGGCGGAGAAAGTGGCCAAGATTTTAATTTTTTTACACTCCAAGTCCAACGGGCGGATATGAATTTGCGCCGAAGTTATTGATCTGTGCGTGTAATAGAAAAAAGTATCTGTATAAGCTTATGGACCATGTTTTTATTTCAAAATTAGATGAAACATATAATATGTACAATAATATAAATAATATAAATAATACATAACAAGTATTACCAGAAATAAACTTTGAAACTGCTATAGATAAACAAAACAGGCCACCAGCAGTTTGAAAATACCAACAAACTTACTTTAACATTGAAACTAGATTTGTTTTGCCCCAACCCTTTTCTAAGACATTGTTACATACTTCAAAAACGAAAAATTTGGCAAAGCCTATAATTGGGCAAAGCTGTTTAAAATATTATGCTAGTGCGTCGTATTTTACTATAAGGCAAACAGCAATATGCACTCGCTTTGATAGTTCGATTGTGGGGCTTATTAAATTGGTATCATTGATGCATTTCGTTTAAAAGAGCTTGCGAGTGACCTCTATTTACAAGTTATTGCACACACATCCTGCAGCCCTGCACCAAAATCCTACTGCTAACCTATACCTATTGAAATATTCTTGTTGAAACAAAAATCAATTACAATGAGTTGAATCTCAACGGGTTATCTTCTTCAAAAAAGTCCAGTAAACGACCGAGTCCCGTAGCAGAATCTACCTCGATTATCCAGCCACAAAATTTCATCCCCCAAAACAACGAGTGCCATTAGTAGGATTAATTCTTGAAAAGCGAATACAAATTTGATAGACTTGAGCGCAAGTAATTTCGTGTGACAATCAAACATTTTTTCCGGCAAGTCCAACATGCCATGTATGTTGTAGTAGGCTAACTTGTCCCTCCGGCCATGATATTCGTTAACATCCGACGGCGCCGCTACGCCATTGGTCCATCTAAGTTTTCCCCAAGGCAAACGTGACTTCATCCAAACGCTTCCGGGCGTAAAATACAGCCAGTAAACCGGATACATCCAACCCCGCATGGATTCTTTTGAAGGCTGGTACGAACAATTTCCCACTAATGGCAGTATGTAGCTCGTACGTAAAAATTTTATGGGGTAGCTTAACCACGGATTTGTCTGCATAGAAACGACTCAGGTAAACCATTTCGGAGACCTGCGAACGTATTCCAACTAAAAAGCAGTTGTAATTGTGCCAGTTGCTGCACTTACCCAAACACTCTGCGTTTGTCCTGATGCCCTCTTGCGTGAGTTTCTGGGCTAATTCCACGTTAGCCATGTGCACATTTGACGTAGAATGAATAAATCTTCCCATGATGCTTGTTTCGGAAAGGTCTTGATACACTTGTTCTGTAATGACCTGCAAGAATGGGATGGATCTGCACCAGACATTGGAAATGATGGGATATCTCGAACGGAGGACTTCCTCCAGATTTTCAGGGGGACGTTGTGGACGCTCTTGAACCAGAAAGGAAAAGGTGAGGCCTTTGTATCCGTTGCAAAGAACGAAGCTTCCAAATGACCATAATAGAAGCAGAGCTGCCACCCTGAAACACATTTTGCTTCTTTGGGGAATATCCCCTTGCTCCAGAAGGAAGCATGAGAAATTTCGTAAATGCTCAATCAACATTCTGCTGGTGTTTGATGTCCACCCTATGATAGTAATAGCAATGAGAGAAGACAGGATTATAATACAAATCATGAGCCAGGTGATCTGGTCGAAGATGTACAGAAGGGATAGGGAGAAATTGCTCTTCTTGCTCAAGTACAGCATTTCAAAGCTCTCCT
Organism: Disparrhopalites patrizii; assembly: GCA_034698585.1. NCBI lineage: Eukaryota > Metazoa > Arthropoda > Collembola > Symphypleona > Sminthuridae > Disparrhopalites > Disparrhopalites patrizii. The sequence goes on along the minus strand of JAQGBT010001675.1, from coordinate 2,234 downwards.
GGTCTTCTTTGCTGGAAATCCAATCATGCTCAATTCTGAGCATATTCCTTATACCGTGATTGCTTAACTGTTTTGGATTCACTTGCACTCCCAATATACTTCCTGCAACTACTATTTTTTGGCGCTGGAAGCTACAACCATCCTCCATGTAATACGTATAATTCAGCTGGGTTCTGGCTAGAAGGTGGAATCAGCAATATGGCAGTAAATCGTGGGTTAAATCTTGAATGTCGCAAAGGGTTGGATCCTCCAATTGATGGCGGCACACGTAAGAATTTATACAGACGAGAACGTTTTGGAAATTGTAGTGAATTTGTTGGTTTTTTTGGAGGATGTCTTTGCGGTGACTTGACGGATTTTGCTACTCAATTCGATTCGATTGAAATATGCCTGAAAAGATTCGAATCGAAACCGTGAATAGAATCGAATAATTCGATTCATTCGATACATTATTATAATTACAAAAGTTTTGACATTCTACCGAAGCAGAGCAATAACCATGAAAATATTGCAGCACGTTTAAATCAAAGGCAAATATTATATCACGGGTACTTGCATTCATTTGAAGTGGCAAACAAGACATGACATCCGAATCGGTATTCGAATTCAAATCGGAATTATATTAATATTTTTAAGTATTTTTATTGAATTAAGTATCCAAAATTTTGTCAGCAAAATATTGAAATTGGAATTTACAATTATAAATACATTCGAAATTCAAATACGTATATAAAAATTGACATTTGGATTCCGATACTGTATTGATATTCAAAAATTCCTCCATTATTTTGCAAATTCTCGCCTTATGGCAACTTTTGTTTGCAAAATCAAGGTATTGTAACCATGTTTTTTTAAATTGGCAGTACTATAATAACTACTTCGTCCGTAAAAATCATCGATTTTTGCAAAATCAGAGTTACAGAGTCAATTTATAATTTTGTGTATTGATTATGGAGTTTATTTAAGCTACAAATTATGCCAGATTGCATTACAAATAAAAAATATTTGGTTAGTTATTGGGAAATGTTAAAATGTAACATGGAACATTTAATACGTACGCTACATGTACGAAGGGCGCAAAAAATAATATTGTTACATAGAAACGATGTTACAAGCAGACTTGTTGTGGAGAGACTTCATATTACAGGTACAGTGGACTCTCTCTATAGCAACTCTTCTAGTAACAACTTTTTCCCTATAACAACTTTATTTTTCAGCAATTCGTATACATATGTAGTGTGCATATACAATGTTCCATATAACAACTTTTCCATATAACAACCGTTTTTGTCCTTCCCTTCAGGGTTGTTATAGCAAGAGTCCACTGTAATGCTAATTGCATATGCATACGCCGGTTCCTCTCCTAATGAAGCTTTGGAGGGCAAGCAATCACATAAAAACAAACTGCCCTATATTTCCCCTGTCCCACATAGTCTGTTACGACAATACTTGGTTATTTAAGGGCGGTAAACGGTATCATAAAAAATGCATAAGTTCTCTAGTTTTTGTAATTTAAAAGAAGCAGTTCATCTAACATTCAGTATAGGTTACTTATACAATACACTTACTTATACCTTCCCCGCAAAGGAAAATCATGTAAATCGCTTTTAATCGATATCTTGCAAAATTACAAGTATACATAAGTACAGAGTTGTTGACTTTCAAAATTAGTATAAGTTTAAGATATTGCGGTTATACGATAATAATATCATATTTTCTCTACTTCCAATGAAATTAGGAATTCGAAAATACGCTGCTTTCAGTAAATTCTTTTGAGGATAAGTGAAATATCAGCCATTCTGGTTCTAACGTAATCTTATTCAATATCTAAGCCCGCCCCACATTTCCGCCTGAACAGACCGTCTTCATGTACAGGCCGGGAGTCAGATAGCATAAATTATGGCGAAACAGCTTGATCTCTACTTTCTCCAACTCCTGGTCTTGCTTTCCTCATACAACATAATAATTGTTGAAATAAGCCCCCGATCATATCAAGCGACCGCGGCCAGCGAGAGGCAACGAACGATATGGAAAAGTTTATTTTACACCGCTTTAATTCGTGCAATCGCATCTTTGTGGAAATTAATTCCAGCAATCTTCCTATATTTCCCGAATGAGAGGTTTCTCTACGACAGGGATGCCCACGAGGGGGTTTTCGGTCACCCGGGTGACCATTGCGCACTTTTGAGGTGACCATCGACCAGATTACCGGTCTTTAAAAATTGACCATTTTC